>JAXQJW010000122.1:0-212345 GCA_037042135.1 Penicillium sp. PG113-03A | reverse complement strand
CTCTACTTCCTATACTATATAAAACTAGTTAGATATACCTAGTAGGATAATATAAACTAGAGGGTTTATATTTAAAACAAAGATATACCCTTATCCAAGATAATATAAAGTCTTTAGTCTATCTATAGTATAGATCCAATTACTAAAGATAGCACAAAAACCCTATAGTTGCAAAATATCGCGTTTTCAACCTTCTAGGGATATTCCGAGGCCTAACTAGGTTAGTAATAGCAAGCTAGTTAGCAAATAGGTTAGTAGTAGTAGTCTTAGAAGAAGAATAAGAAGCAACTATACGAAAAACGGCCCTATCCCTATAGGAGTAATAATTACAAACTATAGAAGTGTTAGGGGATCAATAAAGCCGATCTAGCGAGACTAGAAGATTTTTCCTTTAGAGAATCTAAAAGGAAGGCGATAGCTAAGGTCTTAAATAAAGATCCTAGTTATTATAAGTGGATCTATAAGAAAATTAGTAAGTAGGGATCAAACTAGTAGTCTAGATTAGATTAACAAATAGACAAATTTACTATATTTGCTAGATCGAGCCTCTCTATATAGAAAGGGATTAGTAGGGATTAGTAGATCTTAGATTCGGGATTAAATACCTATATATATAATAATAGAAGCTTATTTATAGATTTCTAACCAATAACAATAAGGTTAAAGACTAGAGATAGTTATATACTAGCTTCTAGGGTTAGAACCGCTATCTTAAGGGATATCTACCCTATCTCTAGAAAAATAGCTAAACTTGCTCTTACGAATACTTTGTACTCACTAGGATTCTACTACAATCTTGTATCAACTACCTATATCTAATAGAAGGGAGGAAGTTAGGACCTAGACAATAGGTGCTTGCTCTTGTAGAAAAGAGAACCTATCCTTATTATATATCTAGATAATTAGAATCTATATCTATTTAGTTAGCCGAGAGGGGGTAATAGATTAAAGGAATTTCAAACCTATACTACTATATTGACTAGAAGGTTAGAGAAACTACTCTTATAGGAGGGATTAATAGAATTATAGCACCGACGGCTTAGGCATACTAACTATACTACTATATTAAAGCTCCCCGAGCTTATAGAAGGTATTATAATCAAAGAGAAAGATAGGGATAGCGCGTCTATATCAACGATATATAAAACCTATTAGATAATTGATGCCCTACGCTAGATATTGCGCTAGAATATTAGTTAGTACTTCGGATAGTATAGTAGGGTATACTTTGATTTGATAGATATAGATACTAGGTATAATAATAATCGCTAGATTACCTATTTCTATATCGAAGGCATCTAGTTATATTATACCTACTCTTATAAGAGTAAAAATAGGTATTAAAAAGTAGTTTGTCTATTTATCGCTTAGGTAGATCGGTGGTTGAACTTACTATTGAAAGTCTTCTACTTAGATAATAAGAAGTCTATTAGTAGTTCAATAGATAAGATAATACGTCTAGAAGGATTTGTTAGGATATTTACTATTAGCAATACACCTAAGATAAATAGTCCTAGAGAGCGATTAGGTATAGTATTAATTAAGAGGACCTATACTCTCCTCTATAAGAGGAACTTACCTCTTAATCTCTAGCCTAAAGCATAAAGAGTAGTAGTTTATATTATAAACTATACGCCTATAAGAATTGATAGAAGGTAGATAATTCCCTAGAACGAAGTATATTAGTTTGCTTATAGGGTAAAACCGCCGCTAAACCTTACAAATATTAGACTATATAGGTTGTTAGCCTACTATAGGATTGATAAAATTGTAAAACGGGATAAAATATTACCCTATACCGAGATTGGTTTCTTAGTAGGTTATATAGTATCTAATATCTAGAGAATCTAGTTTCTATAGGCCTAAAGGAAGCAAAGGGTTCGTATAGTGCGAGATACCGTCTTCGACAAAGGAAGGAAATATTCTATAGAGATACAATTGTACTAGCTAGTTAGAGAGCCGATTTAATAGGAGCTAGAGATCTTACTAGATTTTAATACTACTATAGAGTAGGGAATAGACAAAGAGATTCCTCTATAGGATGATCTTTATCCTAAAATACTTCAATAGTTAGTACTAGTAGACCTAATAAATTGTTAGAATTAGTACCGCGAATAGGTTAACTAGCCGAATTAGCCGTTAGATTAGCTATCTATAGTTGAGCAACTATCTCAAGAAATCTCTAGTGGAGATAAAACAAACCAATCTTTCTAGCCGACGCTAGAACCGTCACAATCTCTACCTACTACTATAGATTAGGGGGTGGAGGGGTTACTACTATTACTATAGACTCCTATTATACTAGGGAGTATGCTTTTTAACAATCCGACGCTAGTAAGCTTAGGAGAAAGAGAGGAATAGAGAGATAAGAGAGAGAAAGACGTAGAAGATTAGTTGATATAGGATTAGCTAATAAGCTTATTATAACCTCGCGCTACTACTCCTAAGCAACCTCTACTTCCTACTAAATAACCTCCTACCGCTCCGATACTAAACTATTTCTTTAATCTAGTAGGTATTAACAAAGAGAATATCCTATCTAGACCCCGCTCTTATAGACGAAAGAGAGAGGATGATTTTAAGGTATATTATACCCGAATCGTTAATAATCTAGATAATAAAATTGATAACAGATATCTAGTGGCTCTCTAAGTATTTGCAATAGGTCTCTTCGCTCCGAAGAACCAATCGTTGTCTATCTACTATAACAATCTTATACCGCCGCCGAAGATATACAAAGAGGTGCTAAAACACCCTTACCGACATATATTTATAGAAGTAATATAAAAGGAGATCGACGGATTGAAGTCGAAAGAAATATTCTACCTTGCGGACCGCCCTAAGGACTATAGAGTATAGGTTTTACCCTTAAAATAGGTTTTTAATTACAAATTTGATATAGATAGTTTACTCCTAAAATATAAAGCAAGGATTTGTATAAGAGGTGATCTATAAGTCGTCTCTATAGGTGAAAAATAGGCCGCAACCCTCGCTACAAGGATAGCTTAGATAATATTTGCTCTAGTGGCTATATTTAATCTTAAATTAATCTAATTAGATATAGTCAACGCCTTCCTAAATAGTGATCTAGATTTGGACGTATACACCAACCTACTAGAAGGGTATATAGTTCTAGGGAAGGTTTAGTAGCTTCGCAAGGCCCTTTATAGTCTATATATCTCACCCTATTTATAGTATAAGGAAGTCGCTAAGGTCCTACTTAATCTTAAGTTAAAACAACTACTAGAAGAACCCTATATCTTTATCACCGATAGCGTTATAGTATTCTTCTACGTCGACGATATCTAGTTAGCGTTCTATAGGTAGTATATAAAGCGAGCTTATAAGCTCGAAGCGGAACTAACCTATTGTTAGACGCTTATAAATTATAGAGAAGCTAAGTAGTTTCTTAGTATATAGGTAATCCGCAACCGCCGGGAGAAGAAGCTCTAGCTCTACTAGAATAGCTATATCACTAGTATAGTAGCACAATTTTATCTAATAGAATATATATTAGTCAAAACCCCACTAGGAGTAGAAGATCTCCGTCCCTATAAGGGTTAGGCGTTACTAGTAGAAATTTATATATATTAATAAAAGGTTAGATTATTAAATTATCCTATAGTGATAACCCGTCCAGATATTGTAAAGGTAGTATCTACTATCTCGCAATTTTTATCTAATCCGTCTCCTAATTATTATACTATAGTAGATCGGATTATTTGTTATCTCTATAGTACTCGCTACCTCGCGATTAAGTACTAAGCTTAGTCTATCCTAGATATACTAATTTCAAGCGATATATCTTTTAGTAATCAAACCGGCCGGAAGAGCTTATCGGGTTATATATACTAGATCGGAGGAGGACCTATTAATTAGCGTGCTATTAAATAGAAAATAGTAACAACCTCTACAATAGAAGCTAAATTGCTTGCTTTATTAGATATAGCGAAATCCCTCCGCTAGTAGTAGCGGGTATTCACTAATATAGTATTTATCCTAGATAACCCTATTGCAATCTATTGCGATAACCTTAGAACGGTTTAGCTAATCTATTCTAACAAAATATTTGATACTAAGCTTCGATATATCGATATCCACGGCCACTAGTTACGCTAGGAGGTTAGATTAGATCGGATTCGGATCAAATAGGTCTAGACCGCCGATATAGTCGTAGATAGATTGACTAAGTTACTCCCCCGCGTAAAACACGCTTAGTTTATTCAATTACTAGGGATACAAGACGTTAAATACCTAATCAACGAGTAATCGGAGGTTCGGGAGCCGGTTTTTAGCTAATTTTATATATTCGTTTGACCGTTTTTATTGGTTTATTTGATGCGTTATTTGATATTTGATAGAAATCACCGCCTAGATCAATCTATCTCTATTACATGCTAGCTTACCTATACTACGCAAGCTAAGGGGGTGTGTCGGATAGAATTCGGTATTTTGTGGATCCCTAAGCGGATGATAGAGATTGCGTCATGAGAGAGAAAACTCTACGTCTCCACTTTCTTAGTAAACCCTATATTAAATTGAGTATTCAGGGGTTAGTTACAATTCAGACTTTTTGCCTATCTCCTTGAGCGCCCATTGGCAGACGGATTCGATCAGACCTGTATTTCAGACATACTCTAAAAATATCACGCGACTTCCCGCTGGCGGGAGAGATTTCCGGTCAAAAGATTCTGATATGGCGGCATCTCCGAGAAAGCACCGGGAGAAAACATTTGTCTAGTTAGATGTGGTCTGCCGAGGTAAATCCGCAGACGACGTACTGCGAGGTCGAAGATACAGCACCATTTACTGCAGGGCTAAAGACGATACTCTGAGCCAAATGGACAAAAGTTTGACTATGGATGCTACGATTCTGTTCGAGAACTCTCATTAGATTAGAATGATAGCGTAGCTATTAAAAGTTGCAATCTCATGAGAGTTTCAATCTTTGAGAAAGTATCATACATCAGTGGCCTTGACTGGAAGTACTATTGCTGTCTATTCTCTGTCGATTGTTGTTCGTAGAATGGGAAGAATGAAAGAATGAGCAAATGGGTATCTGTACGTAACAAGTAACAATGTTCTAAATGACATCCACGTCGTCTTTGATCAAGACGGCCATGCAGCGCGAATTTCAACATGTCCATCATCGTTGACAAACTTCCCACGGTCCCATTCCCGGCCTTCGCCTTTCTTCGACCATCGCACGTCCTCAGGATTACCCTCGCCATCCACTCCCGAGAACGCAGGATTGCTTTTCCATCGATCAATCGTATTCTCCGTCATTCCTGCAGCACGAAGTCTCTCTTCGCCTTTCTGCCGCCAATGCGCCCGATCACGCAACGCCTCGAGAGCCATGTCCCAATCGTCCTCGTCAGTCATTAGGCCTGCCACGGGCCGCCGTGATGTGCGCTGACTTTCCGATCGCACTCCGTCCTCATCAGGTTGTACATCTAGAGCGGGGTCGTAGCCTGGCGCAAAATGAGCATCGATGGTACTCGAGCTCGGCTTATAGGCCCCTCGGCCCCGTGAACGAATGGGCGCTTCGTCCGATTGCTGCGGAAGGGGGCCGACAAGGTCTTCGAGGGGATCAGAGTCGTCTGCGGATTTGTTACCCGAAAGTGTGACCGAGGGTGACTGTGATTGGCGGCGCCTAGTCTCTCGCGAGGATGCTTTCCAAGAAGATGGCCTGACTTGATCTTCACTAGTATATTTCCTTTCTTCTCGGGATGAGTGAGATGATCGAAGCTCAGATGGTAATTCCGATCGGCGATGAAGACGCTCACTTCTGTGGTGATGACTTGAAGGATGATCTTGACGGGGAGAGCGACTCCGGGACCTCGAATAGGATCTTTGACGGTGCCGTCTATCGGTACGAGAAGACTCATGTCGGTGACGTTCGCGCCGGTGTTCCTTTCGATCTCTATGACCTTCCCGCTCTCTTTCGTAGTCTCTGTCCCTTCGGTGATGTCTCCTATGTCGATCTCGATCGCGGTCTATTGATGGCGAACGACTGCGATGCCTTTTTCGATGCGAGCGATGTCGGTGTCGGTCTTCGCGACTCTCCGCTCGGTGTCGGTCTGAATCTCGCGTATCCCGGTGATCATGCCGCTTAGATGTATGCGACGAGGAGATCGGACCAGTCGAAGACTGATCTTTGAGTTGACGCATGCGGTCTCGAGATTCCCTTTCCTCTTTGCGCTTTAGCGCCAAGTTGTGATGGTCCGTTTCCTTGATGAGGTGACGAAGGAAGCGAGTATTGGGTTTTGGGGCGTTGCTTGCGGGCCTGTAAATGCCAATTAGTCTGGGAGCATGAATAAAACAAGCCGTCAAATCCGGGAACACACTTTCTAGCAGGCATGTACGCTCCAAGGCCCTCAGTGACATACTTCTCAGAGCTATCCCGTGCCTCTTTGGCAAGGACTTGCGCAACATGATGGTCGTCCATTATGGTGACTGTGGGTGATAAAGACTGGACGGAACTGAGCGATAGACCCAGTCTTCCTCAGATAAGCCCTGACAAAACTCAAGTAAATATCTCACGCCATCATGAGAGAAATTGTCTCCAGCGAGGAAGTCGCCGCCGTGCAGCTTCCAACGGCGGGGACACACACCGCCCTCCGATTCTGCCACTTGCTTATCGAGGATTTGTTTATCTCGCGGGATGCGCCAACACGCTTTGTCGTCGTCAATCCAAAAGCTCAGTTCAATAGCCAGTGAGAATGGCAAGCATTACATCCGAGGCACATGCATTGCTCCAACAGCTCGAGCAAGAGCAGGGCGATCTGAAGACACAACTCTCCATAATTCGAATCAGCGAGCCTATTTCAGACGTCGGCAGCTCATATTACTCGCCTTCAAAGCGGGGATCGGACGTGTCCGTGTCGAACCTGGATGATCCGACCCCGGCGTCCCTTGAGGCCGACCTCACACATTACAAGGTTCGTGCGACAAGTCCTCGACGAACCAATGACTTCGATAAGGTTGTTGACCGCGTAACATAAAATAGGAGCTCTTTTCTAAGCTACGATTCTCCTACCTGGAACAAGTAACGAAGGAGAAGTTCCTCCGCGCTATCGTGGGCGACCCGCCTCTCGTGGTCGGGCATAATGAGAACGTGGAAATGGAAGCCCAGCTGGCGGATGTAAAAGCCGAGCTAAAGTCACGGAAAGAGGACGCACGCATTATGATTGCGGAGATGGAGAAAATAGGCCGTGACCTCGCGAGCCGTGAGTGGATCAAGTGGTTATAGTTCTACTTGCATGTCGCAGACTAATTTTGGCTTACCGCACCAGGGTACAAGAACGTCGAAATGCAGATGGAACAACTCTCGACCCTTCCTGACTCGATCGAGAACCTCGAGTCTACCATTGCAGGTCTTCGAGCTAAACAGGTCGCCAATATGGACTCGTCTGACCCTCGGTCATCGCAAAATCTCCCGCTCCCCGCGACGATGAAGTTGCTCGCTGAGCGCGAGACAGAGCTGGCGGCGCTCAATCGTCAGATCGCTGCAGTGCAGAATACGCTGCCACGGAAGACACGGGAGGCTGAAGCGATTGAGCGAGAGTGCACGGTACTCGAGCGGCGCAAGGCTGAGGCGATCACACAAGCGCGCGAAGCGGAACGGAAGAAACAACAGGGCGAGAGTGATGGTCTAGAGGAGATGGGCCGATGGTACAGAGGAGCCGAAGAAACGTTGAAGGAAATGGTTGGCGTGGAGGGATAAAGCGCATGGAGCTCCGAGCGTATCGACGACTAAATGAATATCTACCTAATGGGAAAGGGAATGGCGTTTGGAAATTATTGCACATACAAGACCAATTGATGACCAATTGGTTTGGCTACTTGGAAAATGTCTTAAAACGAATTCAGGTTCCGAATTGAAGCCATCAGGCTGTTTTTTGATTCATTCATTTGCATGGTCATACATGAGCCGCTATGCTGCAGTCATCATGAAAACATCCGAGACTTTTTATCTGCCAATGCGAAACCCGTACTCCTGGCTTTTAGGTACTCATTTACTCCTCCTCTTCCTCACCCTCGTCACCGTCACCACCCTCGGCGGCCTTGGCCTTCTTGCGGCGGACACGGCCGGGACGGCCACCACCGAAGGGCGAGGTCAGGGAGAAGTCAATGTGCTTCTGGGAGTCGAGGCGGACCATGAAGGAGGGCACGTTGACGATCTGCTTGCCGACACTTTGAGGGAATTAGTACATGTCGCGAAGCATTGGCGACGGAATTCAACATACCGGATGTGACGCTGCTTGATCAGAACACGGGCGTGGTGAATAGACTTGGCCAGGCCAAGCTTGTACACGCAGGTCTGCAGACGACGCTCCAAGAAATCCTCGACCTTAAGGGCAAGGACGTAATCGAGCTTCATGCGCGACTCATCGAGCACACCGATACGGACCAGACGGCGAATCAGGGCGTTACCCTCAAACAGACGCTTGGGGTCCTTCTCATCGAGAGTGAGCAGCTCACTGTGACCATGTCAGAAATTGTCCTGCACAACGGTGGCATGGTCGCATGATCGCATGATCGCGCGAAGCCACCAATTCTCCTTAAAATGTTCCCACATACCGAGCAGCACGACGAATCTTGGACAGGGTAAGCTGGACACGCCAAACCTCACGCTTGTTGCGCAGGCCGTACTCGCCGACAACCTTCAGTTCCGAGTCACTAATAAAAGTGGTTAGATAGGAACACACGACATAAACAGAAGCACGCTTCTGCTTAGTGGCCGGAGAGTACTAACAGACGAGCCGACTCGAAAGCTGCACAAGAATTAGTCGCAATGTCACATTGGGAATTTGTGCTCGATTGAACTTACGGCGACGAGGGACCTTGTAGGTCTTGGAGTAGACACGACTGTCGAGATGGTTAGAGTCATGCGATTAAGCATGTCCATTGCGATACTCACGGGCAAGGGGCCATGGCTGCTGCGTGTCCGGGTTGGCGATGGTTGAGAGCACACAGAGAAGAAATCCCAAGATCGAGTTTGGGTGGAGGATGCAGTCGCTTAGGATGGCCCCACTCGCCTGTGATTGGTTGTGGGCACAAACCCTAGCCCTTATCACGTGTTCTGATTTCGGAAGTCCCACTAAGAGATTTGGCTTCCTCTCGGAGGCAGTTCGTCGTCGCCAATTAACATCCTAACCACAACACCGCCGCCATGCCTCACTCGTACGGTCTGCGCGCCGGCACTCGGGTACGTCTTGCGCTTTCGCTCGATCCAAACGCTCTCGAAGGAACACCGACTGACAGATGGACAGTATGCCTTCAGCCGCAACTTCAAGGAACATGGCATGATCCGCCTGTCCACCTACATGAAGACCTACCGGTACGCTCGATCGACCTATCGAATATCGCATTCAACGACAATGTTCGGGTTCTGATAAAAATTTTAGGGTCGGCGATATCGTTGATATCAAGGTCAACGGTGCTGTTCAGAAGGGGTCAGTACACCCAAAATTTCTTCCCCACGCCCAATTGCCCCCGCGAACTTATCGCATCACAACTCGAATCCTTTTGAGATGGACATATGACTGAACGTTTGAATAGTATGCCCCACAAGGTCTACCACGGAAAGACCGGCGTTGTGTACAACGTGACCAAGTCCTCGGTCGGCGTTCTGCTGTACAAGCGTGTCGACAACCGCTACATCGAGAAGCGTATTAGCGTCCGCATCGAGCACGTCCAGCACTCCCGCTCCCGTGAGGAGTTCATCAACCGTGTCAAGGAGAACGCCCTCAAGAAGCGCGAGTCTAAGGAGAAGGGTGTCCACGTCCACCTGAAGCGCCAGCCCGTTGGTCCCCGTGCCGGTCACCTCGTCTCCCAGGCCGGTAACGCTCCCGAGACCGTCACCCCGATCCCCTACGACACTCACATCTAAGGATATTGCCTGGAAGTGTTGGGAGTGGGATGGTGTGCGTGGTTTGGTGTTTTTTATGGGTTTTCTCCGTTTTTGCCCCAATGGTGGAATGGACTCCGGCTGCATGAGACGCCTATGAAGGGTCTTCGATTGCCCTGGCACACCTCTCGCCTGTGCATAGATTCCCCTGAATGAAACAAAAATGAAAAATTTCTTTGAGTTCATCTTTACGATTGGTCTGTGATGGTCGTTTGTAGGTATTGAGACATTCAAGACGTAGCGAGCTGATAGAGCGCTTCTTTGCAATTGACGCGAAAAGCCAAAATCCAATCACGAGCCCAACCTACTGACTGACCTGACATTCATCCCACGACCATCCCCAGCTCCACGCTACGACTCTCGCATCATTCAAGTCACATTGAGGAATTTTATGGCCAAAGCAGCGCCATACCCGCGACACGAATACAAGCCTCCATCTTCGGTCTATCTAAACACCCAATTCATCATCGCGCAACTGGCAGGACAATTCGCCAACGAAGATCAAGTCAGAGCTATCCAGGTCGCAGCTTCAGCTCCCACTGACATCACTCTAGTCAAGCTATTCCAAACCCCATATCTCAGGGTTACATTCCAGGTGGAAAGCCACTATCTGCGTCGACACAGCACTGCCCAGTACTCACCACCATCAGATCAGCATACACTCGATTCCCGACATCCAATCGCGATCTACGAATCACAGAATGCAAGGTACCCGTTATTTCAGGCTTAACATCTTGGAACTATTGAGTGACACCCTATCGATCACCTTGGTGTGCTTGGCATGGACCCGGTGACATGAGAAGGTCTGATCGCTCACGCAATTTGCCGCGTCATTTACAACAGGGAAATCCTGTTCAAAGTTTTTCGTATAAGCGAATGGATCAAGCTCGGTACTGTTTGAGAATCACAATTAGTTGCCAAAATAGGACTACTGCAGTGTTATTATGCTGCCTGGTCCGCCACCAGGAACGATACAAGACGGACCCTGTACATACGTTAGGTAGGTACTATACTAACTCGTGGGACTAATGGCGATCACCACGGCGATCACCAGTTCTATTCTTTTCTTGGCATATTGTGGAGGCGCTCGAGGTTGGGACTTTGTGTTTTTTTGGGAAAGAGAGATTGATCCCAAGTGGGTAATGAGAAAACAGAATTAAGTTAATCTCGACATGAAACGAATGACGAATTAAGATGGCAAAGGGACGGACGTTAGGCCTCCACGGGCATTCTGATGTGCCACTTCCGAGCGAGATTGAGATTCTCAGATATGTACTCCGTACCTACGACAAATACTGGTACGAGACTTTTTTCTGTCCATTATCTCCAAGATGGGCATTCATTATTGTATTGCCCATCCATGGATATCACCAATCTGTGCCTCGAAGAAGGAAAAATATATTGACTTTCCACGCGATATAGTATTTCTAGTAACCGTTCTACCTACATTTAGATGAATTAGTTTATTACCTTCCAGAGTGGCAAATTCCAAATGGTTCTTTGGATACCAGACCTTCTACTCCGTCCTCCGCACTAGAACAATCATTTCCATGCCCTGAGCACGGATCCCAAACCCGGGCTTTCTGAAGGAATTTATGGTAGCCTAGCTCTAACTCCACCATTTATTTCCAGAGACATAAACCTGAAGGTCCGAGCACCTCTTGCATACACTGCAGGTACTCATGATTCGCGCAGTACAAGCATAAACGGCCGATAATACCGCCAAGGCAGAACATTGTATCAGAGCATACCTATGACGAGACGTAAGGCATTCCGAGAAAATCGGATGGGGTTTGGCGATCGTTCCCCGTGCCCAGGTGTTCGCCACAGTAGAAGGATGCTGCAGCGCCACGCACTTTAGCCACAGCCCCCGGGTGAATGTGGCTGTGTGGCCTTGGCATTCATGATCGGGAGTGTTCGTTCATGTCAATCATTATTATTGGAATCTAGAACGTCTGCCACGACTTATCATAGCAGCGGTGGAGATACAGGAGGTACCCATATCTATGATGGCTTTGGATATACACTCAAGTAGGTGTAGGGGGTGTGGCTCACCCGCTCGAGTACACCATACTTAGGTACTGGGATGATCGTTACTTGAAAGTTGTTTGAAAATAGGCGCTTGATCCACTCCTTTTCTAATAGGAAATTCAAACACACCCGTTTATGACTATGGCCAAAGTACGAAATGACAACGTGGCTGGAGATCATTCGCATTCGGAATGGAAGTAGCGACGCAGTCGATGATCATGATCGACAGTACACGGTAACTAGATGACGATCCACTCGGTAGGGAAAGCCACCGTGAATGCCGACTGTGCGTGCGGTGATTTCTGAATTTATTTCGTTTTTTCGTTTTTCTCGTTTCATATTTTCACCCAGGCTAGCCATTTACATGTGGCGAATCTGTAAGAAGAGATAGGGGTGGCTGCTGAAACGATGGGTGGTGGAGAGTCGACTATTTTGTACCAGGTGAAGGGGAGGAAGACTAAAGATAATTGGGTGGAGGTAAAGAATGCACCCCATAATAGTGCGTCGCCAAGGAACAGGGATCTCGGGGAAATATTTTGCGGAAAATCTTCATGAGATCCTTGTTTGCGAGAAGAATTCCAAGATCTCCCTAAGTGCTCTATTCAATCATTGTATTTCAATATTGCGAGACTTGGCATGATTCGTTATATCTTCAACTTGCCTTTCGATGTGTCGTTGTACCTAGTAGAGGGCAAAGGCAATGCGAGCAAAGCCTATTCATTGTCTCTACTCCCAATCCAACGCCACGAGGGAAATGAAAATAGTAGAAATAAGCTACCTAGGTGTGGAGCCACCTGGAGATTGGGATGACGTTTTATGTCTCAGGAACAGGAACCAAGTGTGAAACTAGTGCGATCTCATCGTGTACCGTTATAAACGATGGGGCTAGTGGGAGATCACCTGGCGCTGAATCAATTTCCTCGGCCTCACTCCTGTCATCGATATTTTCTTATTCAAATTGCAGGCCATAAGATCTAGTTGGCGACCTTATTTGACCCTGCATCGCCAGGGCAATCGCATCTGCAGTCCCTGCATGGGGCGAGAACCTTGGTGAGAAATCCTGTTCCATTCTGTTTTTGTAATTGGCTGATTGGTGTTTATCGGCCGGGTGTCTGACCAAGGTGCAAGCCTGGCTTCTTGGGGCCGAGGAGGTTGAGGAGCCCTGGAGCGGTGACCAGAAGGTATGGTCGCTCTCAGGGTGAGCAGCGAAGTATACAATAGTCTCAGCGGTGTCCCTGGATATGGGTTAGATCGCCCGTGCATCGGACTTTTGCTGGGTCCATTGGTTCCTACCAATTTCGGGAGTTTTCTCGAGACATTTTTAAATATACCTATTATTTTCTGAAATGGTAATTTGGTTTGACTACTCTTTTTTTTTTTTTTTTTTTTCTTTTTTTTGGTTCTTTTTCCCTGTCTAAATACCCTTTCCAGGCCGGCTTGCAGATGCTCTAGATGATAACCCAGCGGCAAACCGATCCACTCCCAGAGATGACGGGTGTGTTCGTCGTCTCGCCTCTATCTCTTCCACTGATTTTATGAAGAACCCGGGATCCTCTGGGGTTTTCCTCATTTAATGGAGGGTCACCAAATGCTATAAGAATATCTGGCATTCATCATCTTCGTCCTCATTCCTCTCACCCTTTCAACTCGGTCTTGCATAAAGCCTCTGCCTTCGTGCTATATCGACTGCACACTGCGCGCCTTTACTTGTATTGCATACCTGCATTTCCTTACTTCTTTTACGAGTTCACCTCCATCTTCTTTGCGCTTCGCGAGCCAACATGTCTTCTTCAGGGTAGGTCCTTGCATCAAAGCCCCATCGCATCGTGGCCGCCCCCCAACTCCGTCCTTCTAAGCTTAATCACTGGCGTCCCAACCATAAATCCTGACCCTGCAATGCTAATCCTGTCACATTCAGATCCTCCTCTTCCACTTCCAACGACGTCGCCTTTGTCGGCACATGGGCAACAGGATGCCCATTGATCAGCGCCACCGGCGTTACCCCGGATTTAAACCTGTCTGACAACGCCCCGTCTATGTCGTCCTTGATCTCAACGACACCCACTGGGAATTCCCCTGCCATTGATGCCTTTGTCAGGGCACCCAGTGCTTCCCAGCCGTGGTCCACCGCCAAATAACCGGATTTGGCAAATTCGATCTACATTGGGGGAGACTCCGCTGCGGCAGCACGATCTCAACACGCAATTGAATGAGAAACGGCGCTCAACGGCAGTGGATAAAATTTCACATGGACATTTGGGCATAAGCAACATTTTCTGTATATTTGTTTTTGGGACTGGGACTGGGATTGGGCATGAACTAGACTGGTGTTTCTTCATTTCGGGGCAGAGTCGCGGGGGGCCAAAAGCGCCCCGTAGGCGGAGTCAGACTTGCTGCGGATTGGCAATTTTTGGGACATCACGGACATAGAGGTACAGGACACGGTGTTTAAGATTGTGATTATTTCATCCTTGTACTTTTGGAATTAACGATATGAGGATTTTCTTTCTCGGAGACTCTTTTCTTGGCTGGCTGATGCCGGGTGTAACGGGCGCGACGTCATGCAAAGCATTCTCAATTGCAGACTTGTCGATCATGTTGAATGCATGAGGCTTGGAACCTTCCATTTCTTCCATTTCGGAACTGAACCCTTTCCGATATCTCCACATTGGTGCGTTCCATGGTCCAAAGCGGGTCTTCCGAGTAGTGGATCAGCTGAAGCAAACCTTGTAAGGGTAAGGAGTACATTCAAGACTTGTCTGGTATGACCTAGCCAAGACTTTCCCAACAGTGATGCAAAGCGTAAGGCGAACATATCCCAGTCTCGATCGAATCAACTTGACTGATTTGGGGCAACACGCCCAATCTTGGATGCATCATTTGTGGATCCCCAGAGGCCGATCATGAGACTATCTGTTTTGTGCATCGAACGCTTTTCTAGAAGAGCCAAACGGCCCCAATCGACATGCCAATTGGCAGTCGGAAGATGGGCTGCCGACCATATCAGTTGGCGGGCAGAAGCTGAAGATACCCAAAGCTTTATCCGCCATTCCCCATGTCTGGGTTTAATCTTCCTGGTCCACTGGCTTGTCCTCCTTAGCGAGTCCAATGCCGACCCCGCTCGGATCATCAGATGAGCACCGCTGCTTTCTGGTACCGGTGAACGTTACTGCTCGGCCACCGCTATTCCACGAAGAACGAGTTGACGCATACATATTCCCTGTCTCTCTTGCCTCACTTTAATCTGTCTTCCGAGTCGATCAAGGACGCTGGTCTGGGATAGAGGGCCCCCACCTGCATTTTGCCCGACCGGGCTTCATCTGATTGATCTTGCAAGCAGGGTCTTGGTGTCCAGGGGCATCTCATCGGGATATCATTTGTTCCCAATGCTTCCCCTTCCGTGTTGCGCGATTATTTTGCTCGGCTATTCGGGGCACCGAGATGATGCATCTCCACGCCAAGATTGTTCGATTCAGGGCGCTTTCCACATGGTGTGTGCAAGCAACTGGGGGATGATGTCAAGATGTCTCAAATTGGATTGATCCCCGAACCATTATCTTAGGGCTGAAGAGATCATTGTCCAAAACGGGCTTGTTCATTAAAATGCCGCAACGAACGTTCTGTAACGGAAATTACGGTCAGCGGATCAGTCTGGACAATACTCGCCGCCAGACTTGTACTCCAATCTTGACGCGCGCCCTTGCATGGCATTCTAATTGGATTTCCTTTCTGGGGGAAAGGAGTTCGCCTTGCCGGAAATACTCCGTATCTCTCTCGAGGATCCAGTCACACTCGCCAAGATGAACCGATGGGTTGGCCCGTCCAATCATTTTGCATCAAATATTTTTTGCCGCCATTCATTCTCATGTGATTTTCTTGGCAACTGGGATATGATGTATTCCTGTTATGACGGTCACGTTTTTGCCCCTTGTTATTCGAATTCAGGCATGAATTGATCATTTTCTACTTCGAGTTCAGGGTCCAGAGCCAAAGAAGTGACGCGGTGGCCGACAAGATCGTAATTCAGGGTCCAGCGTTGAAAGCTCGTGGGGAGATCAAAAAGACGTTATGGTCAATTTCTCGGCGTAATTTCGTAATTTTCCTGACATGCGGCTCTATGTACCGCAATTTCAATTCCCCCGCTCTCCACCCGCATCCCCTCCCTCCCTCTCTCTCTTCTCTCCAAAGATCATGGAGGCTGGGCTCCATAGATTCGTCTAATGAGCCATTAATTCAGGCTATGTGCTCTTATTTTACAATTCCATCAATTTTGCATCAATTCTTTCGTCCCCTTCCGCCCTGGATAGCGATCCTCATTCGCTGCCCAAGCTCCCCGTGCGGACCATCTTGGTCCTCTGTAGTTTGCCTACTCAGGTACCTTCACACCATGTTGGCTCTTATTCTGCAATTTTCTCCTGTGATACACGATCCTGAGGCGCTCTGTATCGCACGGCACTGATGAGCTTGCCGTATTTCGACTCTTCTTGGCCGTTCATCTCGCGGGGTCGGATATACTTCAACATGGCCCTCCTCTCTACGTCTTGTCCCCTTTCCCTCCCGCCTTCCTGTACTGGTAGGTTATGGATTATGTCATGTAAACCCGGGTGTATTTAGTGGGTAAGTTCTGACCAGGTGCATTATACCCATTGATCCACTCTTATATTCCCGTCCCCGCTGATGTTGTCCAGCTCTATATTTTTCTTCCCACCTCGACTCCCCAACCCCCTCGGACTAGCTGTCTACAGTTTCCGACTATTCTCCCTCAAATACCTGATCCAGTCGTTCGTTTGTTTTTTTTTGGGATCTCTGCTCCTGCGTATCATTCTATCTTTTAGTTCTTTTCGCTTGCCTGTTGACGTCGTTGCTGGACGTCGCTCCCTCTTGCCGCCATGAATTCCGAAGGATGGAATCTGAACTGGCAAGGCTTTGGTCAGAACTCTACTGGCTATCGAAATGCCGCTGGTTATCCCACCGATGACCCTCCACTGTTCGACGACGCTGGCGACGAGCAGATGGGTGGGATGGGTGACTCGCTGGCTACCCTGAGGCCCGATCCCGAGCCAGACGAGCAGAATATTCCTCCGGAGACAATAATCCCTGGGCATATGGCTTACGAAGGTGTCCATTACCCCGTCACGGTTCGTCACCTCATGGTCCACTGCGCGGCCTGCACATCTCTCTTCCGCTGCGTGACGGGGAGCTTTCTACAGCGAATCCAATTTGAACGAGCACGAGCTAACACCACACGCTGTAGGAGTCCTCGCAACATTTGAGCAACCCCAGTGGAACAACCAGTCAAACGAGCTGGGAGGATCTGTTTCGGGACTCTGGCATGTACGAAACGGAGCCGGTTCAGCCAGCCCAGCAACGGTTTAGTGCTCATGATCTAAATTATGTTGCTAGCTGGAATTCTACTGAGCCAATTATTACGGAAAATATTGATGATATCGACCTGAGTGATGCGGCTGGAGTACAAGGTACCCAACCGTCTGTTAGCACCGAGCCTCAACGTGAACCCCAGCTCGTCCCCCCAGAGATGATGGGTCTGCCCAATCGTCAAAATCAGCCTGCACCCTCTTCCACCCAGACACTCCAAGACCATCTCTCCTATGTTAATACTCACTATCGAAAGCGCTTCGCCCAAGGCGAAGCCGTCTTGACCCTTGAGGATTTGGTCCAAACTCAACAGAGTCTTGGTCATCTGATAGAGAACGTGAATATCTCGATTCAGACTCGCAAATCCATGAACCCCATAGACCCATCCATATCCCCTCCGTCTTCGATTGATCGTGTTCCCCACATGTTCAAATGTCTCCAATGTCTTCGACAAGGCAAGCTCGCATGCATCTTCGACAAACCCGGGCCCTTCAAGCGACATATTAGCGAGCAGCATTATTCCCAATTCGAGTATCAATGCCCCGTCGACGGGTGCGGCTATATTCGTGTTCGCAGATCCAAACTGAAGGATCATCTGACAAGCGCACACAGGCAAATCCCAAGCGAAGCCACGATCGATGAGAGCAAGCATGAGCAGCCTGTTGAAGCAGTTTGCAAGCTCTGTCCTCGGGCTGTGAGAAACTGGAAAGAATTCTATGAGTGCTTTATGAGACACTGTGTTATTTCGTCGCCTCCCCAATCTCGTCGATCAAGTGATGATCGTAGAATTAGAGAAGGGGGGACTGGCTTTGGTGACAATGGCAGTTCTTCCATGGGCCAGGTTCATGAAAATGCCCCACCCCCGCCACCACCAGCGTACGAAAGCAGTGCAGGCCACGATCAAAGGTCTACGTTCCAGGGCACAAATGCAGGTCAGGGGTACAATCTCACTGTTCCTGCTTCCTTGCCTCATTCTATCCCCGATGACGATACCCGACGACCATCAAGCCCTGATGCCTCGCTGTCAAGAGCATCACGCCACAGATATCTCAACAGACGGCTGGTCTCAAGTGAGAATTTCCAAGGGGCTTTCCCAGGATCTCAGCATCCACAGCAACAGCGGAATATATCCCGAAATCTGGTCCACCGAAGTGGGGGGTCACAGGGGTCTCGCTGTCGCGGCTGTGGACGCCCCTATGACTCTTGCAATGTCTGCAATGCGCAAAGGGCATCAGGGGGTAGGTGCTGCAGATGTCACAGCTCCTCTGCCGCAATCCAGGCGGGTCAGCCTGGCCTCTCCCAAAGACAAGTCATGCGTTACATCAATCCTGAACTGGGTACTCCAGGCTTATATCAATCAGCCCAGGTCATGCAGCAGAGACTTGGTGCCCCTCCTGGGTATGAAGCCCGACAGGCACCTCGGATTCGAGGATCTCAGGTCCAAGGTAATTTTGCTCAACGAATGAATCGATACATGGGCCCTTCCGCTGCTTCGACTGGTGACACGCGGTACAATGTCTCTGCGGTGACAACAATCACTGAGCCCGTCTTTGACGACTTGGATATGGAATATTCATTGCGGGAGATCAAGATGGTCCAGCCTGTCGGGTCTTGGATCAGCAGTCTTCCTGTTAGACTTCCATTTGTGCGGGGTTTCATCAAACCGCTTAAGCAACTGGGGAATTCCTTCTATAGTGGTATGAGAGCTTCCTCGTCTATTTTCCATTGACCAGCCTCGTCATCTCGATTTTGACTGACTTCTACTAGGCACTTGCGTTGCTCCCCAAAGCGGCCTTCTTCCAGCCCAAACTCAAACTCCCAAGCCTTCCTTCCGATGCAATTGTCCCTGTCGCACGGCAGCCGTGCTTCGAGAAGCCTATTCTGGTCAGACTCGGGCTGAGTTATCCCCAGGCAAGCAAGTCAAGCTTGATCTGAAGATCTTGTCGCCCGAGGACGGTGGGACTGGCCCGCATCCCCCTTATCTTCGAACACGAGTTCAACTTGTCGTCAAACTTCTCAAGTTGCGCTCGTCAGCGATTAGATCCTCGGGTCGAAAACCAAGAAATGAAGCCAAGCAAGCCTTGGAGCAAGCTCTGGAATTGACATTTGAGCGCTCGGAGCAGAAATCTGTCGAAGAAGCTGATGACTCGGATCAGTCAGATGTCGACTCTATCTTTGATGATGACCTTGCGTCCATGTCCTCCTCTTGTTCTGATCTTGACGCGCTTGCCACCACAAGGCCAACCTCACCCTGTCCAGAGGACGAGAGTGCGGATGACACTGAGCAGGGCTATGAACAGACCACGTCGCTCTCTTTTGATTTTGACTTGGACTCTGTTCTTTACTCGCTTTCGCGATGGTCGGGTGAACTATCTGAGGGCTTATGTTCCGATCTTACCTTCATGGACCCTAACAGTGTTCTAGAGTATTTTTTCAAGTACATCATGTATGTGCTTCTCATCTCGAGTCCGTCAAGAGATTTCGGCCGTGGGTCACGTTTGGACCGTGGCTACCAATAGTGCCAAAGCACTTGATCTGATCATGGTCAGCACACTCACTTCTTTCATTATGGTTTGTTGGTTGGTACGTACGACATGTTAAGTTGTTATGTGTTATCGATCTATGTTATGTCTTCTGTTTACGCTTATTTTGACTTTCTGGATGGCTGGCATTTACTGGTGAGTTACGATATGCTCTGGAAATCAAGATAACCAGATGCTAATGCTTTTGAATTAAGATGAATGCAAGTCCGCTCTGTTGGATACCGCAGGGACGGATTTTCTCGACGTCCATTTTGTTAACAGTGGTTTTAGGATGCACTTGTCATGAGATTATGAGTTAGTGCCCACGTACTTTACTTTATAGTCAGAAGATAGGTAGTTATTTTTGATGGATGAATGGATATGTATTTTCTTCATATCCATAATACTTGTAAAAGGTATAAAGAGAGAGAAAAAACTAGAAAGTGTCAATCCCCTTAAATTTACAAGGACGTCTGGGTGGTAGGTTTGGCAGACCTATAGAAGTAAAGAAGCGTCATAGATACTGGCCGAGGTACCAAGTAACATTTGCCTTTCTCAACTACGCATATTGCACGCAAATAGGCGCCAGGGTTTCAATAGCCCCCCTGGACAAAGTACCTAGTCACGCCGGCATAGATCAAATGCAGTTTTCTATGTTGGCCGGGGTGGAGGCAAAATCCGAGCCTCATGTCTGGTCTGCCCCTTTCCCACACAATGCCCTTGAAGAATGGCGGTCTGCAAGTTGTGTTTCATCACACCAGTTGGGCAGCAAGTCTCGTATCCAGAAAAATCCGCCATTCAAAAAACGAAGCACGGTGGTATGACGTCAAAACTGTGATATTCTACCCATGCATTATTTTCTTTCGGAGACATTGCACCCAAGTTTTAGATGTGGTATCCAATCCACGTTCAATCCCTCCCGGCGGTATCTGGATCCTCAACGCTCATGCATCGCAAGTGCTTTTGGTGTGGCCAGGACCGCTGCCCTATTCCAACGTGATCGTACCGGCTTCTGCCCCTCCCCCTGTTTATCTCGTTGATCTTCTTATTCCTCGCTCTGACTGAGTGACTGGCTTGACTTTCATGGCTGCCTAACATCAGCGGGAAACCATGAGCCAATTATAGAATGTCACAAGCCCGAGGGATTGGTTAAGGTACGAAATATCTTAGCTTGCTAGGAACAGGAAAGATCTTCTTTCGGGTCACCATTCCCGGGTGCCCTGATGTGGCTACCCAGTCCCTCAGATTCCGCATTATCTGTGCTAGACTTTCGTCAGGAAACAATTGGGTTGGTCTCTGGGGCCGTTTTAGGACTGCCGGTGTGATAAGAGGAGATTAGGAGCCTTGTGGACCGGGGATCACACCGTGCGGCTCTTGTACGTATAGCATTTCAGCGTTCTGTGTATTCTTTTCTATTCTTTTATCTCCTGTTCGATTCTATTTCTTATTTGCTAGAACTAAAACTTTTTTCTAGATTTTACTATCGAATTTGCATCCGCCTCTACAATGCCTTTTAGACCGTTTGACTTGCATGGTGACGAGTCCCACCTGCCGTGGATACTGTCCCGACTTTGAAGAGGCGCCATAGTCCAGGGCTCTTCGCTCTTGTGTACACGATAAAGTGCTCTTGAGCTTGTGTGGGGCTTGGAGCCCGGGTGATTTTCCCTTGGGCGGCGATTTCCAACCCATTGCTTGATAGATTTCTTTTCTTCTCGGATATAAAATCCCCTGGCATTTGAAGGAAGATGAATAGCCAATTTCCCATCCTGTCTACACTTGCATGGGATTTTGTCTCGTGAATACCAGTCGTACATTCGCGTGTATTCTATCTTGGGTCACCGTCTTCGAGCTGGTTATTCTCAACATGCCTACCTCAAAGTGAGTTTTATTCCCCTCTCCTCCAGTCTAGATCACTATCTCATATCCTACACCAACACTATACCAGCACTGTTTCAACATATCTGCTGTTTTATCATGATAATTATGGCCTCATCAACTGACCATCTCATTATTCAGTACTTCTCCCACCAAAGACAACAGCCTCGCTGGCATCGGGGCGTGGGCCGCTGGAGCTCCGTCAATCAGCCCAAGTGGCGCCTCTACACACTTGGACCTTTCCGATAAGCCTCGGACAGCAACTGGGAACGGCTCCGGTAATGCTGCTCCTGGTCAAGCTGCCCCCCGTTAAAGAGTTTGTCAAAGATCGAGGCATACACGCTGTGCTCGCTGGCAGAACCAGCGACTCATATTTAGAACTGGCTGTTGACCAATGACGTCAAGTTTGGGCTTCACTGAGCGAAGCTCCTTGATGTTTCTGGGAAATTGGGATTATAGATTGATATTCCTTTTTGTAGAATGGTGGGTCAGACTGACTGTCGAAGCTGATATGTTGTTGTGGATTTTGATTCAATTTTAATTAAATAGAGCTGGTCTGCGTCCGCTCTTCATGTCTACATTCTCCTGCACGGCATCGTGCAGCACACATGTCATGTTAGTCGGAAACAAAACTCGCATGCATAAAATCGAGCTTGCTTGATCGTCATTTGTATCTCGTGTATGTCGGACCCTTTATTACTAACTCTATTCTATGTATCCACCTGGGCACATCGATCTTTGGTTCAGCGCGGGTCTCCTCCGGGCCGCAGTGGATCCCGATCCCGGAAGTTTCAGACCACTCTACCGAGTCGCTTCCCCCTTCACCCCCCCCCCCCCACTTCATGCATGATGGCGTAACAACCCAAATGCACCCAGGTTCCTCCGGGGGTTAAGGCGAGCTTAAAAGCATTTAATCTCTCTCTTTCTGGATCTGGTCCATTTTCTTTCAACAAGCCTTGACATTTCAAGGTGGACTCGAAGAATTCGCGTTGTTTTGACCATTTGCTCTGTATCTCCTGTCGCCGCCCCAATGGCCGAGATTCCAGATTGGCTCACTACAGCTATTCGCACGGGGACTCGCAATGATGAGACTGGACAAGGAATTGATCCCAGTGTGGACAGACACCCACCCAGCACTGTCCCCAGTGGCTCAGTTTTGGTGAGTCCTTCCTGTCTAATGCGCCAAATGCAAGCTAATGCAAATCCCGGGAAAGTCTCATGGTTCGACTAATCTTCTGAGGCCACGCCATCCTCCTACAAGTGTCACCAGCGTTCATGGGCCACTCTCGCCTCGCTTAGGACCTCAGAAGCCACCAGAGCCGGTCTCATCTAGGGAAAGCGCCCTCTTGTTCAACCATACAAACGCAGGCCTCAATACCAACCCCCCTACTGCGCCAACACTTGCGATTGATGATGACGAACCCCAGCCGGCTATCGAGGGCGAGGGCGAGGGCGAGGGCGAGACTCAGACGAGCGTTCCTCCGGCTGTTGAGTTCACACCCAAACGTGACACCCAAGCCGAGCAGACTCAGCAGCAGTCGCTGGTGACTGACTTGGAATACATCAAGACAACGTTACCCATCATTCTTTCGCAGAGAAACCGTGACTCCCACTTGCTGTTACAGACACATCAGAAGCTCAGGACTCTCCAGGAACATGTTTCTACCCGGATTCAAGATTTTCTTGAATTGAGACCCAATGTGCCACCTGAAGATCTTGCGGAACAAAAGGAAGATACTTATCCTTGCCTCGAGTGCAATGAAGATGGTCAGGGCGGACGGATTAATAGGAAAGCTTTCAAGCGACATGTGAGGGAGCAGCATCATCCAGACCGCAGATATCACTGTCCCGATGATCATTGTAATGTGTCCAAGCGGAGAAGGGAAAAAATTGAGCGTCACTTCCAGGCGACTCATGGACGACTCGCCACACCCGCTGAATTCGAGGACAACACGGAAAGTCTCCCTTGCCCGTCTAAATGCAGTCTGTGTCAGTGCGAGGTTAAAAGCTGGAAAGGATTCTACCGCTGTTTTATCGCACACTGCATGGATAGGGCTCGGGGTTTGGATGGCCGTGCTAGCACAAGGACTGGAAGAGTGGAAAAGACTACCCCTCGCCGCATTCCCAGACATTCAAAACGCACTGCAGGTGCCAAACTATCGACGACAAGGACCTTCCGCCGTGTCCTTGAGAGGAAATCTTCACCAGCACTCTCCATCTCAAAAGCAGTTTCTTCACACCCTCCTCCGTCAGATGTGCCAGGCTTACTTGATCATCCCGAGAGACTTGATGATCCTCATAGTCCAGGGCCTTCTCAGCGACCAGGTGGGACTGGTTTACCCAGCGAGAACCTTGGACTCAATGCTGGCGAAGACGCAACTGGTATAGGCTGCCTTGGATGCGGCCACTCGTTTGCAGGTTGCAACTTGTGTCTCCAAATGGTAGTAGACAGCACTTGGTGCCATAACTGTCCATCTTGGCCATCGCTTTCCCGGGCCAACGCTGGCATTGCCCCTGAGTTCGACCTGAACAGTCCCTACCTGGGACAGGAAATGCAGTACGCATCCACTTTTGACCACGTCAATCTCCACTCTGGATTCTCAGCGCAGCCTGAAGGCAACTCGAACTACCAACGCGGCTCTCGGGGAACTCGAGGCTACCCGCCTTCATTTTTCCACCATGGAAGTGGCTACCAGGTCGAAGCTATGTCAGGTACCGTCATGCCTGTTTTCGATGACATTGATATGGACTTTGCTTCCCTGTCAAAGCCCAAGACAGTCCATCCTGTCGAGGGATGGATTCGTCATCTTCCCATGAAGAGTTCAGTCGCAGGAGGACTGGGAACGCTAGTCCATGAGCTACCTGAGTTGACATTGAGTGGTAAGTGTACTAAACCCATGGATTATTAGCATGGCATGATTGTCTCTTACCAATTTTTGAAGACAAAATATCTTCGCCTCAGCGTGATATCTCTTTGACCAAGGTCAAAAGCTCTCCCGCCGTCGAATGCAAATGTCCTTGTCACACTAGAGCTATGCTCCAAAAGCCCTGCTCAGGCTATGAAGTCGCCCCACTAGCTCTTGATAAGAAGTTAGAGTTGGACCTCGGAATCTTGGAACCGGAAATTCATGACCAAGACTACAATCTCCGCCCGCAGGTGCACATTGCCATGAAGCTACCGAAGCTCCGGCCATCTGTGACCAATTTTTCACGCGAGGAGGAAGAAAGAATAGAAGCCAAGCTTGCTCTTGAGCGAGCTCTTATGTCTTTTGACTGCTGGTCGAATGAGGAGTCTGACAACGAACCCGACTCGGACGATTCCGACGCCGACTCTGTGTTTGACGAGGCCGGAAACGCTGCGTGCTCGTTGTCTACTTGCACCAACATCTGGGCGCTATCCCCGGACCGACCTCGCTCTATAAACAAATCTCGGGATGAATCCGATGCGTTCCTCGTGCGAGTGAAGTTACTTCGAGTCGGACCTCAACTCAACCCTTCACAGGACTTCGCAATCGACGGCGGTCTTTCTGGGGCACCGACCTTGCTTCAATGGACACTGGTCAACTTTGGAGTTTTTCTTTTACAGTGTGTGGTATACACACTTGCAGCTATCGCTCAGTTGGTCCTAGCTGCAATTCACATATGGACCAGTGAGAGCTACGATTAATTATTCTACATGGCCGCCAATCTCTCTTTCATTACGTCGATATATAATTCATTTTCTCTACATGCACCATACATCCCATGTCACATCAATACCCCATTTCTACTTCTTTTCTGTCACTTCAGTTACACATACAGACCCTTCTTGGAAGCCACCGCTCCGCATGCTGTCACTTTCATTGATGACCATACAATTATGATCTCACCGAAGACTGTATCTGTTTACATTCTACACAGATAGACTATTATGGCTATATTCATTGAAATCCATTTCTACTTTGGAAGATTCGTCTGGAAGTAGAGTAAACAATCATGAATGGGATTTGCCTCGTAGCAAATCAAGCCCTTGATTTATTTTTTGGAATACTGGTTAATGCTGATGATCTTTTCGAATAAGGCAGGAATACTATGTTTAAGCTTGATTATGTCTTTGCATCTGTCAGGGCCACAGTGCCAAGCTACTTAGTTACTTCGCCACAATGCATGCATGGAGGGACCTGCGTTATGCTTTTTACCAATGGGAACTTAGCTATCGGCTAGATTATCTATTGTGATCAGTGAGGCTGTGCTTTTGATACTGCCTGTGGTAGCTCAGCCAATTGATTTCCAAATTCTTAATGATGCCACTATATTGCTCGACCTTAAATGCACTCTATCGGAAGCTACCTTTCTTATTGGATTTATTGAGACCCGAGAAATAATCTTTACACTACTACGCTTTGAACGGGTAGATCTACTGGATATTGGCGACTTGATGAATTGCCTTGTTAATAACAATCAATGTTCACAGGTTCAAATAGCTACCGATTTATCAACCTGTCAAGCCCAATTTCATAGCTGGTATATACAAAAGATCAATCCACGAACCCATACATAACAGCAACCAGACGCCTCGATCGCCAATCCATTAAAATACATAACATGGAAAGAACACCGTTGATTGCATCTAATACAAGAAGGAAAAATAGACGAGACCCTGAACCAGCCCAGCTATTCCATCCCCAGCCCATTCATAGCCAAGACAGAATAATATGCGAATAGAGATCCGGTCCGAATGATCGGTGATGGCAGATCAGACGGAAGTATTATCGAAAGGGTCCCAGGCTGGTAACTCTGTAGCCAGCATCACAAAGGGAGCAAAGGCAAAGTATTTATTCCTGGCGACTGCGTTTCGCGCCGTGTGGGTTCCATGAGGCGTCGCCTCCACCTTGGTTGTTGAAGAAGCCCTGGTTGAATGCCGGGTTGGGTCCTTGGAAGCCTTGGCCTAAGTTGTCAGTGAAGTTCCACGGTAGATGCTGCAAAGTACGTACCCTGCATCCCCATATTTCCAGCCATTCCACCCATCATCGGATTCATACCTCCGGCCATGGGCATGCCCATGTTGCCCATGGGATTCATATTACCCATTCCCATCATATTGCCGCCTCGGCCACGCATCCCACCGGGCCCGCCACGCATGTTTCCTCCCATCATTCCTCCGCGGTTGTTAAACCCGTAGTTTGGCATGCCACCCATCGGGCCACCTTGGAAGCCGGGCATCATGCCGCCGCCAGGGGCACCACCTTGAAACCCTCCCATGGGGTTGAAGTTGTTGCGATTATTAAAGCCCATATTGCCCATACCACGGTTGTTATATCCACCACGCCCGCGGAATCCTCCACCCCCGCCCATGTTCATCGGGAAGTTTTGGTTGTTGCCTGCGTTGAATCCGCCAGGTGTGTTGCGGTTCATATCCTTGCGCATGGGCGCATCCTTGGGGAGAGTACGGAAGGGATTGGTAAGGGGATTGGTATAGTTCACCGCATGTTTGCGACCTGCAGCATCACCGCTTTCAATCTTATGCTTGCTGGCTGTGGCGGCTTGGGTGGTTGTGAATTCGACAAAGGCTTGGCTACAAGAGTTTAGTTCTTGAAACATGAGACTAAAAGAGCTGGGACGGAGATCTTACCCTTTGCTTTTACCATTTACCTTGTGCTCGCTGAAAGTCACATCCTTGAGTTCACCTTCGGACTCGGCCGCGTTTACCCAACCCCGAATGTCGTCATCAGTTGTCCACCAAAACAAGTCTGAGATGAGCAACGCCGTGGTTGCATCCGGATCAGAGGGACGGTCTTCGTAGTCCTTGCGCTTGACACCGTGTGGTGCGGGCGTAGTCTCCGGGGCGGGAGCCTGGGGAGTCGCGTGATTGCCGTTTGTCGGGGGGTTATTTTGGGGTTCTTGTTGGGTAGACGCATTTTGAGCGGTGCTCTGCGCCGTCGTCTCGGGTGCATCTAGCACCAGGTCCGAGTCTTGCTTGTCATCGCCCTGTTCATTGCCATCGCCATAGATGTCAATATCGAAGTTATCATCTTCTGTCGCCATTGCGCACTAGAAAGTCCTTCGGGACGCCAGAGGCTCAGAGCAAGAATTCGATTGTGAATATGTCAGGTTGAATAATACACAGGACCCTCTTCTCTCTTCAGCTTCTGGATCAATCAGAGTACATGTCTGTAGACACCGGCCATCAATTAGCATGGAGAATGAATCCCAGCATTTCCGCCATCGATAACTCGGGAGAAGGCAGCCAATTCAGATGCGTTTGCGAGTAGGATCAAAGACAAAGCCAAAGGTAGCAAGCGTAGAATGACACGACGATACGTACAATCCGGAGCAAACAAGTGCCAGCTGCGCCAGGTGGAGAGGCGCGTACAGAGAGCCCTCAAATCAGGGGATACAGAATGAGATGAGAATCTGCCACAGACAGGCAGATAACAGAAAGGGGGAGCAAAAGGTTGGGAAAGAAAGGGTCAATTGCGTCGGGGATCGCGGATGGAAGATTGAAAGGGAGAAGAAGCGCGAGAGCTGTACCCGGAGAATCGTTGGTCCGGATTGCCCCCGATTCCCCGGAAAGAAGCCATTCTGGCTTCTGCTCCTGCTTCTCCCTGTCACCCTCCAATTCCTCTTCTCTCCCTCCATTCCACCTCACCATGTCCGAGACTTTCCAAGAACTCGCTGATATCCCCAAGGACTTTGTCCGGGAGGGCAGCCTCTTTATCCGCCGCTGCACCAAGCGTACGCCGATCTCCTGACTCCCAGATCTACTGGATCGCTGGAATACTGACTTGAACTAGCCGACAAGCGTGAATTCATCAAGATTAGCCAGGCTGTGGGCATGGGCTTCCTGGTCATGGTATGTGAACCGATCTAATCTAGGTCTTATGCATCGGACAGTCTAGCTGACTTGGAAATTTAGGGCGCCATTGGATATTTCGTCAAGCTCAGTGAGTGCCAATCGAGGCCCGCAGAAGCTTCCTCGCTTCTTCGTTGGTCTAGATGAAACATACTAATCTCCTCGTCTTCAGTTCACATCCCCGTCAACCAAGTGCTCGTCGGTGGCGCATAAACGTGTCATCAATCTTCACACCCGACCACTTCAGCTAAACGAATCGCGAATCGAGGAGAGCATACATGAATGGAATTGAAATCAAGTGAACCGATTGAGTGTCCATGCAAACATGGTCACCCGATCACTTGTATCTGGAAGAGAGAGCTAGACTTGGGGAATTAGGAGCAAGTGCACAGGTGCCTCTATACTACTATGACTTGCAGCGCGCAGTCATGGTCATATTATTGTTTTTTATGGGATGCGATGGGAAAGGAGTGACTCGTCGCAGCCCTCGAGATACCACATATTCCTCTTCTGTACCACTTGGGGCTCTTTGCTTGGCTCAATTTATGGCCCTTTCTACCACTTCTGCCATCCTTTCGACGTTTCTTAACTCAAAAGTAATCCTGATCATGATTGGAAGCTTTTTGCATTTTGTTATCACTGTACTTATAGTAGATGTGAAATAAACATCCATGCGAATACCTCACAGACTGATGTGATTTGGTCAAATTACCATTCAATGTCCTCAGAATCGTCGTCCATAAATATCTGTCGCACGGGTCGACTGCGCAATGGTCGACGTGTGCGAGTAGTCGGCGCATGTTCTCGGTAATCATCAAAGTCAGGCACATGCCTCAACTTGTCGTCGTAGTTCTTGCCAATGGGCGGATCGCCCTCGTCATCGCGAGCACCATCGTTCCAAGAGTGTACAGTGCAGGTACCGCTCGACAAACCCCATCCATTCCATGAAGTTGCTGTTCCACATCAGTTTTGCCCTCGACCCAGTAGAAGGAAAATTCTTACCGGCTAGTACTGGAGCATTCGGGTGCCAGCTTGCATCCCGAACGCATGTCCGCCACATCATCTCTCCACTCATCTCGTATGCCGTGGCGAAGACGTCTGGCTCGCGCGGTCGTGAATTCAGCGTTGCTGCTCCCACATCGATGGTACCTGCTAACGTAGCATCCATATTGTACACATACACCTTGCCATCCTCGCTGCCAGTATAGACATACCGCGAATTGGTGCTTCCCGGCGGCGAGAAGTGGCAGCGAATGAGAGTCTTGAGAACCCGGTGACCACGGAAAGTCACCACCGAGCAGTCGTGCTCGTGAGGTTCAAAATAGTCGTCCGGGTAGGGCTCGAAACGGTAGTCGAAGCCAGTCGTGTACTGGTTAGGGTCAATGTTGTCGAAGTTGGCAGTGGTCATCATCCGTCGCAGATCCCAGAGCTTCATTGTCTGGTCTTTGCCATTCGAAAGAACATATCGGCCATCTCCCTTGCTGTCGACGTAAGTGAGGCCTTCGGTGTGACCCATGAATACGCCTGCTTCACGGCCATCCCCCATCGACCGTCGGTCCCAGACACGTAGTGTTGTATCATCGGACCCGGAGTAAAGGATGTGAGGAGACGATGTGTCCCCAAAACAGACTGCGTTAACGTGATGTTGATGGCGATCTCGGAGATTGAGAACTGGTTGCTTAGTCTCAAGGTCATAGACAATGACGGAGTCTTCTGATGTGCCTGCCACCACTTCCCGGCCATCACCAGAGAACCGAAGAGACCAAATCTAAAGCAAAATAATCATGTCAGTACCTGAATTGCAAATGATTGTTTCGCGACATACCCCAAAGTGTGAGCTTCCCCAGCTCCGCCGACGTCGCGAGCCCGGAGGCAGAGAAAAATCCAACACTGTTGGATCCGAGTCATCATCCGGATCCGTCGAGGCCAAATAGGCCTGGCTGCGTATTGAACTATAGACGAGGTGGCGATTATCTGGACTGAGGGTAGCATCGGTGATTGTCCACTGTCCAAATGGGTAATCGACCGTCTTATAGTATTTCCACTCGTAGGGATTTGATGTGTCGTACATCCGCACTTTGAAGTCCTGCGCGCAGCAAAAGAAGAAGTTTCCGTCATCTGAAAATTGCCCAGAATAGCTGCGCGAGTCGTAATGAATAATCTTATCCGCCGAAGAACCTGGTATCATTTTCTAGGATGCATTAGTCACCGCTCCATTCCGTGAATGGCAATGCCTTGCGTACCTGGGTTAGAGATTGGTCTGCTCGTTTCCGTGCTCCATGAGAATCCACGCCAAGTTCTCTGTACATAAGGTCCGTAGCAAAGACCCGTTTGCGCTTCTTCAGGCGATCGACAAAGTATGGCTCCGTCCCGAAATGACCCTGCCGCATCAATTCCATGCCGTGACTATTAGGGACTGGTGGGAATTCCTTATTCGTTCCATGCCGTCTTCTTGACCTCATTCGGTGTCGGAACGAGGAGAGATAATCATCATATTCGTCTTCATCTTCGTCTTCCTCCTCTTCTGCCCCTGCGAGATTGGTTGTCCATCCATTAGAGTGGAGGATATGTTGTAAACCTCTCGAGGCAAGTAATTCGAATAGCCGGGCTGCGGGGACTTGGAGAAGTCAGTTATACCATGAATTAATCTAGAGAATTCATCAAGAACATACCTCGTGCGCGACCGGGGCCGTCTTCACCACCATTGGCTTCCCCCTCTTCAAGCGGATCGTCGGAGGTGAGCTCGATTTGGATATTTCCAAGGCTGATGTGCGGGTTATCTTGGACAAAAATAGTCAGCTCCGGACTCTGTACAGTATCTGTACCGTTGTAGACTCACCATCTGCTACATTGATCCCCATCTCCTCATCGTTCCCCTCGCTCTCCCATCCGTCGTCATCTTCGGATCCCTCTAGAGCTGGGTGGTAATCGGTGTCGAGTTCGTCATCTTCGGGCCATTCCTCTGCAGAATGCCATGTCGGCTCGTCATTTGGAGCCCTAGCATCCTCTGAGGGCGATTCGTGAGAGCTCATGATGTTGGTTGAGGAGAGCTTATCGATAGTTGATAACAACCGGCATATAACCAGTTGGCGTCACCGCTCGTTTCGGTTATGTCATCCCCGCAGCGGATTTAGTGGAGTTAAGCCATTATTATACTGCAAGGCAGATCGAATGAGATCTCAACTTTAGTATTATGATGGCAGTTATCCCTTTTTCGTGCCAGATCGACATTCCCCTATCAAGAGATACCTCCGCTGTTGTAAAATGATACTAGATATAGATCTCCCATTGAGGGCCTTCATTAAAGGCCTTCTCCATTGGAGGTGCTCTTTACGGAGTACTAAGAAGGGTTTTCTTTTTGACTGCAAGTTTATAAATTAGTCTTTTTCAAAGTATTGATATTCTATGCAAATATGATCGTGGTTGATGTTTGGGATTTCATCTATCTTTTGGAGTCCTTCGGTATACAACGTATGACCACCCCACAAATAATTAGGTGCTTCGATGAAAATTCTACATGGAATGCCATGCTGGTCTGCTCTTTGGAACGATTGGAAGAAAAATGGCCCCAAAACTACGTACCCCCGGTGACTAAGGACCAGGGCTGATAGAGTCTCAGTGGGGCCAAACATCCAACCATCAACTCAGGCGATGCAACGTGAGCACGGTAAAAGCCACCGAGTAACACTTGTTTAATCCTTCGATTTTGTTGGCTATGGAGATCTCATATTCATAACCATGCATGTCATTCGGGATTAGACGCCGCGGCATGAGTTGCCTGGTCTGAAATGATTCGCTCTCCATTGCTCACCGTTGCCCGACCTGCTGCGCCTGCATACCCAGCCCCATTAACGACGAGGCCCATGCTACCCCATAGTCTTTAGGCTTGTGGTTAGTTTAAGTAAACCGTAGAGCCTCCACTCCTGCGTATGTATGTATCTCTCGACCTCATCCCTGTGACAATCTGGGGTTTCCATTTCCATACCCACGCCGGTCGAAATGATGCGTCTAGATGTCTTGTTTCTCGCGACCACCTTTCTGTCTCTCGTGACTGCAGATGTCCCAGAGTTTTTGAGTGTATTTCCAGATTGCGCTGTTAGTATTCCTTCACAATTTTGAGCGCTTGTCATTTCCACAATCAGTATACTGAAGGACACCTAGACACCATGCGCACCGCGTGATGGTAACTCTACCACCTCCATTGACTGGTGCAAAGCAGCCAGCTCAAGCAATAACTCGGGCTGTTGTATCGTCGATGAATGCTCGTGGACGGAGCCCGGTCCGTTGCTGGCTTTCCAAATCGATCCAGGATCCTACTGACCATGAATAGATGTGTATAGTTCAATGCAGGATTGGTGTGAAGCAATTTTACCCAATGCCACCGTGAAAGGCCTGATGTGCCCATCAACTACAGACACCTCGGAGGCATCACCAATTCCAATGAGCTCGCTTCTTTCCCAAGTGGACGATGATAGCAGCAGTTCGGACTCGACTTCAAGTACATATTCAGACTCGAGCTCATATTCTTCCAGCTATAGCTCGAGCGAGGACGAAGACAGTGGCCTTTCAGCAGGGACTATTGTTGGAATTGTCGTGGGTGTCGTTGGAGGTGTGGGATGTCTCATGCTCTTGGGACGCTATGCATCGCTTGCAAATAGCGAAAGCAGCGAAACTCCCAAGTCAACGGGGAATTCATGGCAGATTCCAGATCAAGGATCTGTGCAACCTCCAGAACGGAATTTATCACAGGAGCCTGAGCAGTCTGTGCAGGCTGAGCAGGCTGAGCATCGCAGTCCGACTCCCCCGCCGCAGTATACAGAACCACCAGCGTACCGTGCATAAAGGTCGAATGAATGAATGCAGTTAATGCAATAATACGATGATCATGAATTCAAACATGTCAATAATGAAGTGTAAATTACAAGTGTAATGAGAGGCAAACCTCCACTGATAACCGGCCCGACAATTATCCGACCTCTCACTGATAGCGAAATGCGATCCCCCGCTTCGATGCGGAGACTCGCATTTGCCCTACGCCCTACCCGTCTTTCTTCACATCCAGCACCATGCAGTCGGTCCCAGAGTCCCGCCAGCAGACCTTTGAGGAGATCTATGGTCCTCCAGAGAACTTTCTCGAGATCGAAGTGAGCCTGACCCTCAATCGAGCCTACTGAGCCCACTCGTGCATGTCGCGTGCCTAATCCCTGATTCTGACCTGGAAAACGACTCAATTCTCTTCTCCTGGCTTCAGATGAGCACATATCACATTACTGCACAATATTCCACTCGAGAAACTTCTAATGCCTGCCTGTCTAGGTCCGCAACCCCCAAACACATGGCACCTCCCGCAACATGTACACCTCGTACGAAATCGTCTGCCGCACCAATATCCCCGCTTTCAAGCTGAAGCACTCTGTCGTGCGTCGCCGATACTCCGATTTCGAGTATTTCCGTGATATCCTGGAGCGCGAGAGCACGCGTGTCACCATCCCCCCGTTGCCCGGCAAAGTTTTTACCAACCGGTTTAGCGACGACGTCATCGAGCATCGCCGGGAGGGCCTTCAGCGGTTCCTGCAGATCGTCGCTGGACATCCGCTCCTGCAGACGGGGAGTAAAGTGCTGGCGAGTTTCATACAGGGTATGTGTTGCGAGAGACCCTTCAATTTCCGATCCCGGATGACTTGTAGAATACATACTGATGCTTTCTAGACCCGAATTGGGACCGCAATGCTTGGTAAAGTGGACGGGTACACAGGGCATTTTCATTCTTCTTTCCTTTCTATTCTGTCTGCACCTTAAGCGCGGTTTTCACCGAGTCTTCGTTTTTTTTCTATTTCCTGGTTGTTTCGACGCACCCGCATCCAGTGAGTATCTATTCTGCGAGCAAGTGAAATGGGAATAGACAGCTGTACGTTACATGATGGTTTCGCCTCGATATCCAATGCTTTTTCTTCTTTCTGTTTTCCCTTCTCCAATTGGTGTATTGCGGTCTTCGGGCGATCGAGCTTTATCTGATGCTTACAGGTGCAAGAGTGCAGTGGCGTAGCCTTGCCTTATGATATCCATAGCAATTGGTGGAATCGGGTTCTGCGGTGTACAAACAGTTTCTTGGTTACTTTGGCTATTTCAGGAATTTCTTTGGGTAGCCTTCATGCATTTTGAGGATGAATTGATTTCATGATTAGAGTGAAGTGTACTTCGAACATGTGCATAACAATTGCTAATAGGTCAGGAGAAAAAATATTTCATGGGAATCAGTGCATTGAATGAGTGCCATCGTGTACTGCGGGATATCACGAAAATCAAAACACCAACTAATCAACTATAATCAAATAACTTTTAGTCGTATCGCAAGCCAAAAAAGTATTACCCCAGGTCATCCCATATCATAGGAGCAAGCGTGTTATCCCAAGGGGAAGTGGCACCGCCGGTTGTATTTTCCTCCAAAGGAAAAGTAAGCAATCCCGGCCCAGAAGCGACATTGGCAGTCGACGACTCGGGACAGCCGTGTGGAGGAGGTAAAAGTGCGGGATCAATAGGGCCTGAATTAGATGCATGACGACTGTGCGTATCCTCGCGACGGAGGGTTGCGAGAGGAGGTTTTGTTGGCGTGGACTCGCTGCTCGGCGGATGTTCTCGTGTTGACGGACTGGGTGCACTGGATGAGCCTTGCTGCTGGGAACTGAGGCTTCTACGGTTGACAGAGCCCCCATCTCGATATGCAATAGGAAATTTAGTACGAAAGCGATCACGAAGGTCCGTTGCCCTGCGGTGGCTGAGGTTTAACCGTTTGTCTTGCTGGATTAATGTCCACTGGAAGCCGTGTATGGAGTATCCCTTGAGAAGCGCGTCATCCTCTGCGTTGGTGAATGGGCGGCGGGAGCGTCGTTTAGTCTTGGTTGTTACATGAGCTTCAGGTATAGCAAGAGGGTTGCTGGCTGGACTGTGAGTCCCAGAGCTCAACTCAGAGCTAGTGCTATCGGATTTGGAGAGGGTTGGAACAGTGGGAGCCGGATTGTCAGTTCCTTCTCCTTGTTGGGCAAGAGCACTGGCAAGTTTATCTCGTAACTGTTTGGTAGCCTCATTGGGATCAGCAGCACTGGCAGGGTTAGCAAAAATTGCATAGTCTAGACTCTAAGGATGCCTACCGATATGCCCAAGGACAGCAAACTCGGAATCTATAGTGCATCAGCCTGGGCCAAAAAGCCGGGGAAATCAAGATACATACCGATCTTTCAAGTTAGAAGCAGTGCGCTTATTAAAATGGAACTCAGGCTGCGCAAGAATCGTCGTCCAGTTACCTATCCCACATTTCACCACGCCTCGCAACAAATGATCAGTCTCCTCTTGAGTCCACTTTCGAAGATTTTTACGAGATCGACCGCGGGTTTTAGGGGACAATGGCACATCATTATCTTGCGTCGCAGAAGTCTTCTCGTCGGGATTATGCGTCTTCTCATGCACTGAGCTTTTAGTACTATTGTCTTGTCCACTCTGCGGTCGTCCAGAGTGGTCATGATCGTGTTCTGCGTCGTCGCCATCGCCAATGGTAGAGCTTAGAAGCTCATCAATCCTCGCTTCCCTCCTCTCCGTGGGCTGTTCCTCTGTATTTGGACCATTCAACGAGATCAAACTACATCCTGGTTCGACGGCTGAGTCACCAGCCCGAGACGGCTGCGTCAGCAACTGAGAGATGGAGCCGGCTTCAATAGGAGGGAGAAGAGCAGCATTCGGCGGTGGTTCATTTAATCCGTTTAGAATAGCAAAAGGTCCAAATGGCGGCGGGCGCTGCTCTTTTTGTACCTGGGGAATCGGCAGTTGCAGGTGTTCACTGAATGATTCCGCCTGGTGATCTAGACGTCTCCGTTTGCGAGGTCCATGACTCGCTTCATCATCAAAGGACGAAGAGAAGGGAAATCGTTCAAGGGCGCGGAGATTCACAAAGGCCGGAAGAATCGGTTTTGGAGGCGGTTCCACGTTGGATTGGGAGTCAGCCGCGGGGTCGGCTTTCGTGGTTCGCGCAGCATTGAGAAACTCGGTAACAGTCGGTAGACCGGTTTTGGTATTAGCGGGAATATTTCCACTGGTGGCGTTGGATTTGGCAATGTTGTTGGATTCCCTGGCTCCATTGGCTTTCGGCTCTAGCGGCGATGGGGCGCTGAGAGTCCGGGACGAGACCGGCTCGCGTAGCGGCGGGATCCGGAGAGATAATTGTGGCAGATCACGGAGTAGGGACTCGTCCAGGGGCCGTAAAGCCCCGGTGGAGTCCATACTAGAGACATCCAAGACACTCAAGTTGCAATGAGTGAAGGAATGAAGTTCGCCATGATGCGTTATGATGCGTTATCGTGAACCAAATGGAGAGTAAAGCTACAAATGCATCGAGTACGATAACCGATAACGCAGGGCGGTGAGAGCTCGACATCAGCTATGACTTCGATCCACCACGGAAGTTTCTTTGTTGATCCTTGGTTGAGTTCAGCCATAGTGCCAATTGAAATTCTCAATTCGGAATCGTTGTCGAATCCTGTTCGAGATTCACCGCTCTCTTCGATAATTGAAGCTCTCTAAGCCTTCGCCGTGCCGTATCCGCAGATCAGGCCGAATTCGAATAGCATCAGTGCAAAGCAATCACGATGCCAACCATTCTCCCTCCATGGCCAAACCTGGTGTTTGGCGTGCTAGAGCCATTGTCCCTGTAATTCAAACCGGACTCCTTCAATTCCGCTCTATATCAAGCTCACCCTTCATATAGAATCGCCGGCAGTCTAGCACCCCTATATGACCTGGAAGGCTTCATCGCAGGCCAAACTCCGCACCCTGACCCTCCCACAACTCATCGCAGCAGCATTGCCCTTGCCCTTCAACTCGCCAATCTCTACTCTTTAATGTTCCTCGTTGGCGTGGCCGTCCTTCACACCACCAAGGAACCCAAGGTCGTACGCAACTACCTGGTCGGTCTAGCCATTGCCGACGTCGGCCACATCTACGCCACATACTTGGCGATGGGATGGAACGCCTTCATGGATATCGGAGCCTGGAACGCGCTGACGTGGGGAAATATCGGAGCGACCGGGTTTCTCTTTGTCAATCGGATCGCGCATCTATTGGGCGTGTTTGAGCCTGCAACGACCCCTAAAGCGCCCGGGAAACGGGATTAAGCGAAACGACCGAATGCTCTGGAAATCCCGCGGATCCCTTTCCAAATGCAGAAATTGGACATCCAGGTGGGTGTACGAGGTACCCTGGCGCTGAATCGATCAGGCGCTGTTGCATATGCTGCCGGAGGGATTGATTCCCGTGTTCCCATGAATTGTTCTCATTCACCGATCCTCTCAAACAGGGACTCGCACTGAGTCCAGCTCGGGCGTGGTGGATTCGATTTTCATTTGCAGGATTTCTGTGGCGTCCGGCGTTGCGGGGAGGGTGAGATCGCACAGCCGCCAGTTGAAACGGGGAATTGCCAAAGCTGGAGATCTATTCGTTCGGGCGGGTCCCAGATTACGTTGCGGGATCTTAAGAGGCTTCTTATACCCTCCTCTATCTTCTTTCATGGAATGTACATGATTCAAATATTATGGATATCTTCGAATTGATGCAACGCCAGACGCCCCAGCGCTGCAAATGCCAGCATGGGTATAGTGTGGGAAGATACACATGCCCCTTTTACCCATTGGGGAAAAGGGAAAAAGGAAAAAGGAAAAAGGAAAAGCCAAAACCCCGGCTAATGGATGACAGGACAGACCTGCGCAATCTAATGCCGATCATACTGATCAGATTATGGTGCCACATCCCCAACGACTGCATCGTATTGGCTGCAGCCAGAAGAGGGGCACACAAACAAATATTATTTTTGGAGCAGCACCCTTATCGATGAAGTTCCAGGTGGCATTGTCACCTGCAGGCCCCGTTCGCCACACGCTCCGGCGAGTCATACCATGACCCTGGCTTCACCGGAATAAGCGAGCGGCAGGTGTCAGCTGTGGACTGTCACTGTTTGATCGGCAAATCCTGCAGGTATTGGAGGAGCGGTTGGAGGGTAACCTCGCCATGCTGCCGATAGTCCCGAAGATGAGGAAGGAGGAAGGGAATGCCCAGAAACTCGATGTAGTGCTGGCGATAAGCGGTATAGTTGTGGGTTGGGTTGACGAGCGCAACGGGCTCTGGTGGAAGGACGGGATCGAGCACGACCATTTCTCCAATGGTGCTGTTCAAGCCACGCGTGCGCGCAGTGGAGATGGCGTAGCGATGGAGGCCGTCCAGGACGGCGGTTAGGGAATGGTAATTACGGGTGGTATAGAGAGTCTGCAATTCTGTCAGTTTCTGGTGATTGTCAGAGGTTGATGATAACACTTACCTGCGCGCATTCTCGCAGATATGGTGCCATATCTGGCATGGCGGAACAGATTTCCCAGACGGAAATACTGAGGTTGTGCCAGTTGGCCAGGAGACGTTTGACAACGGCATCTTCGGTGATGATATTTTGCCGAGTCAGGTCGGCATACTCGACTTCATCCGCCGCAGTAAGTGTACATGCCAGGTCGACGGCAGATATCGAGTTGAGACAATCCTCCAAGAAGAGAATCGTAGTTTCGAATGGCTTATTCCACTCCATCTTGGACGTGTGGATGTACTGCCGCCGGAAGCGGATTGCCAACACACTGAAAACCTTCAAAATGGTAGTCAGGCTTGGTGGTTGGTCCTTGAACAGACTCTGGATAGGACCTGCTATGAATTCAAAGCCAGGTTTTGTGGATTTGGACATGTTCTGTGTAGCTTCCGGCTGGACCATGGAAAGGGATTGTACCAGAGCCCGGTGCGCGAAGGGACTATGACTTCGCAAGTGCTGTGAACAGATTTAGTGGAGGTCCATTGAATGATTCGTGAATATGATCCGCACCTCTTCCACCTCTATGTAGAGGGGTATTTCGTCAGGATAGGCCCGTAGATGATCCAGCAAGTGCACGTGGAGCGCAGTGTGCTGAAGCAAGAACCACTCCACCGATGCGGCCTTGTAACCAAGGGAAGCCCGCACAATCTCTTCAAAGGCGATCCGAGTAAAGTGAAAATGACTCTCCGAGTCCATAGCCGCCGCGATGGCTCGAGCATCACTCGAGTGACCTGGCAAAGGGAACCAGTTCCACGGAACAGGTTGAAATGGAGGAATACTAGATCGGCGTAGAATCTCCTCCACGCGTTGCAGATGGGAAAGATTCCCTAACAACTGATGCTCTCGAGGATCCGACAAGGCGATCAAAAAAGTATCGATAGTATCCGCATTCCGGCTCAACAGCGAGCTGCGCGGGAAATTCTCGTCACGAAAGAGCGCATACCGGATGACCTGGCTCATGTCCGGGATATTAAAGGCCCAGAGCACGGTAGTTGCTTCATCTTCCCACCAGCGATAGGCCACGACAAAACGAGGAAATTCCGAGGTGGATTGGAAGAGAGACTGGTAGGACCGAGTCGAGTCCGGGGCAAGTTGAGATGGTAAAGTGCGCGACATGTCTGGACTGGGTCGCGAAGATCCGGACATACTCCAAGCACATAGAGACTTGAAGGATGGGTCGAACCACGACTCCTGAGCGAGCGATTGCATTTATGCGGTCACCACACCACCAAGTCGGGGCTCTAGCGGACAACACATTGGGTCCAAACGACCGTCAAGGGCGTCAATGGGCGGACGCACCGGGGTCGGGAGGGGGGTCAGAGACGAATTATAGGCTAGTTATAGACCAGGAACAATCTCAAACGCGGTGGCTTGGGATAGGAGAATACAGGGGAGCCAAAACTAAAACCGAAAAAAAAGATGCAATACACCAATCGGTGGGGAAGAAGGGAAGAATGGAAAGGGAGATTTGAGATCAAATACATACAAAGGGCATGTGCCGGGTGATCAGGAAGGGGGAATGATTGGCTTTCACTTCCCCGGTTGCCTTTTAATCCCTGCTTGTCACCGTTTCCGCCACGTTCGACTCATCACGGGGAGGGGAAAAGATGAGCAACGGGTCCAAATCCTGGTTCCGGGATACTGGAATTCCCGATAGCTAGGAAACCTGCGGGAAAAGGGGGAAAGGATTGACACCAAACATGTCCCTAGTAAGGCCCCAGATCGGCCGGGGACGACTCCACTCGAAAGAATGGTCAGGAACCCCGATTGCGCAGTGGATATCGGGATATTGCTGTAATTTCCATTCGTGAATTGGCTTCTGTATGTCAACCCGTTGGGGCTGCGTAGGCCAGTTGATAACTTGATACTTTTTATTTTTTAACCGTGCAGTCTCGGTTGATGGAACAATCGGTTGAGAAGCGGTCAGTCCGCGAATTGTTCTAGAATTTTATGGTTGAAACTCGGTTCTCCCGGAAATCATAGTCTGTCGCTAGGCATGTTGCTTGATTGCGGTGGCGAGTCGGTTGCACCGGATATTTTTCGGATGGCGGATTTTACAGATTTCATCCTAAAAAGTCCACTCCACTTTGTATCCAATCGCAATAATTAAATCATGTTGGAACACGGAGGACTATGCAGCTTCCGAGAGTGGGGAAACAGCGCCTAGACTAGCCCGAGACAGAAACAAAGGGACGATCAAAGTGGAATCCCCATTGAACGAAGTGAGGCGGTCGAAAGATTATTTGTGTCCATGATTTCATAGGGAATGACTATGGGCCAATCACTCCTCCCATCCTTCGATCCCGGCAGTTGTCCGCCAGATCCCGACTCATCGATTGATTGTTGCGGTCTGGAATGAAAACTAGGGGAAGATGCAATTCCCACTTCCGAAAAATGAGCCGTCGTGTTGTTCCTAGGTGATCAACAGGGCGAATGGCAATACGAGCCAAAGTTTACTTTTTGAGTCTCGGGCTTCTCGAAGCATGAGACGCGTGAAATTCGGTACACCGCCGGACTGAATCAAAAAAGAAAATTCTAATTAATGGTAAGCATCATAATCAACTCGAAACCCAAATCTAGTGCTGATGCCAGGATTCCTGCCTCCACAGGATGCGCCCCCGCCACTCGTTAATTCGACAAAGGAGCATTGCGATGTTCGGAGACTCCGGTGTAGGGCGTCTGTTCATTTTCACAGAAAACACGTCATCCAAGTTGCCACGTGAATGCTGAAGCTCAAGAATCCGGCGAGAGCGGCTACAGGAACCCAGGGCCAAGGCACTGGGAAACGGGATCTCGGTAGATCCACATGTTCCAGAGCTCGGGGTGGATCGTGGGGAGTATGGCAGATTGCTTGACAGCTTCATGTCGACTTTCATATCAAATGCGAAGCATCGCAAAGTATCGCAAACCACCAGTCTATGAGATTCTTACGACGGTCGAAGGAATTTGTCATGATCGATCATCATCTGTGGCGCTTTATTGCGGACCCGCTGGCGTCATGGCTGGCAGTGCAACATCCCCTTTCATTCTCGCCAAACACAACCAGTACACTATATCTGCTGTCGACCCGTTCAACTCTTTGCATCGATTGTAGAGATTTTGCTCACTTATGAGTGGTCGATCGAGCTGCCGAGTACATCAGCACACTGCACGGACGTCAACAACCAGGGATGCTCATCCTTAAAGCTCATCGACAAGCGCAGGGATGAAGTCAATCTCAGTCCTGCAGCCTTCAAGGGCTAGCGCGCATTTGTGTAGCAATCGAGTTTTCAATTCCTTGAATGGGGTACAACGCCATTTCGCCGGCAACAACCCATACAGAATGTGACCTGAAGTACTCGACAAAGACATTGTCATCTCAGAGGAAAAACAAAAAATGCACAAAAGTACCAACTACACTTCCCAAGGGGACCTCAGGTCAGGGCTGCATGAACTGGAATCCACCATTGCAATGCTGTCATGCAGATTCCGGCCGAGTGTGCCTGGAATCCGGAAATATTTTCCACCCCCAGGGCGAATGCGTGAATGGCGGGGGTGAAGAACTGGATGTATCAGATCCATCCCGCACGGTGTCAATGGACGAACGCGATAGGGCCATCGGAGAAAAAAAATCAACAATAGCAACGCTTGACCCCATGGTGATATTCCAGCCTGCAGAAAATCAAATACCCACGACCGGGATTCGGGGTCTTGGCTACATGGCCCGCGACTGCATCGAGGTCTATAGTCGCGAGTATCGATATCTTCAGCTCGGTTCCAGCCGTGGCAGAAGAAAAGTTCTGCAACTTTTCATCAGGAGGTGGAGGGGTCTTGCTTCTCATACGTCGATCGGAGCGATCGACCGTGGGCCTTCTGCGCCTCGGAAGACTAAGGAGCCTTCGCCTTCCTTCACGAATGCACTGTGCATGGCACGGAAGTCGCTGTGCTTATGCTCATGTTGTACTCCGTGCATACGTGTTATGAGTGGTCATTTGTAGATCTCGCCCTGTACCCAGAGCCATGGAACCCATTGTCGAGAGCCATACATATGGAGTACTCTTAGGGTTGTCTTCCCCACATCGGAAAGTTTCCACTAGCGCATCGAATTATTAGCGGCGTCCGCGCGATGTCTTGGGTGCCTTGTAGGCGAAGCAATGAGAACCAATGGCTTTGTTATCATTGATACATGTTTAATGAGGATCCAAGGGGCCGGGCCGATCCTTTAATATATTGACTGTACAGTATTTGCCTATTGAGCTGCATTACAAAAAGATATTATCGGAAAGGGCTTGCCTCGTGAACAGCATGAAAAGCATTGGTCTTGGTATAAGGTTCAAAAGAAGATATGGCCAAGGGAGTAGGTAGGATTTCAGGAGCACATGGGCGAGCTCAATTGCAGATACGAAAAAGGCGGTGTGGCGAACAACCATCTAAGATTATTGTGGACGACTATCTAGATACTAGTTATACTAGTATTATTGTGGGCTGAGAGATATTCTCACCTGGGCAGGTGAGAATACGTGAGCACCTCGGTCCTTGATAGTGGATAATCCTGGGAATAGAAGGTATGACTACGAAAATATATACCTGAATTCAATGCCATGCGTGAATTTGGCTAAATGATTATTTTCTTGAATGGTCCTAGACAGTGCTCTGGCAAGACAGTCCTGGAAATAATCAAAGGCAAGATTCTTAGAGGATGTGTTTAGTCTTTTCGAATTTGTGTATCCCGTGTCGCTGGGCCTCGGGGTGGAAAGTGGTGCCAATCGCTGTTTCAGCATCAATTTGTAGATTCCCATATCTTTTTGCGTGCTGAGATCCAAAAGTCATATAGGGACAATTCACCTGGGCATGTCAATGATATTTTGAGTTGCCTTGAATTGGGTCGTTGCTAATACTGGAACCTCGCTGTTTCCCATAGATGAGGTTGATTTGGTTATATATTTATCCCGTTTTAAGACCCCCAGCTAATGGATGATGGATCAGAGTCCTTCCAGTAGTCAAAGTGACAAACATAGGTGCCAATTAACACATCCCTTGTGAGTGAAGGCCACGGTAGCGTCTTGTGATTACTCGCTTTCTACATTCCCTGGGTCTGCTGACCAGTGCGAGAAAAGACATAGATCAACAAAGACCACAAAAGACAGACAAGATAGTAGTTGAAAACAGACGAGGGAAGTACGATCATTAAATCATTCGAGAAGGTAACGTTAAATAGGTATCATATCACTCGGAAACGAGACGGTGATCCCGTCCCAGTTTTGTTTGCTATGGTTCGAATCTACGGAACGAAGCATCGTCCAAGCCCACAAAGCAAGACAAGACGCCGTTTCCCAGCTATTGTTTTGGTTAATGATTTTTTTTTTACTTCATCCCCAGAGACTGGAGATGGCCGTGATGCTCATTGCCCATGTCAGAAGACATTTAGTTGGCAAGAGCGTGGGCACGGCGGCGGTCACGCTCCTCAGAGATGGAGAGCTATCAGAGATGTTAGTCGGTTCATCTAGGCAAATGACGAGCGATTGCAACATACCTTGACACCCTTGCCCTTGGGGAGGGAGATCCAGGGCTTCTCCTGGCCAATGACGAAGACGTTGGACTCACGGGTGGCGAAGGTGTTGTCAATAGCGTCCTTGACGTGGACGATGTTGAAACCACCATCGTGGCGCTCACGGTGAGTGACGACACCAACACGACCCATGTTACGACCACCAGTGACCATGCAGACAACACCGCTGTCGAAGCGGACGAAGTCGACGATCTTGCCAGAGGCCAGGTCAACCTTGACGGTGTCGTTGACCTTGATAGCGGGGTCGGGGTAGCGGATGCTGCAGACCACGGATTAGCAAAACATTGTTCTTCATCAATTGGGGCTTACAGAAGTTCTTTTGTCCTCCGCCGATCAACCAAAGCTTGGTCCAACGACTGAATGACACGGAACTTGTGGAGTATGCACTCACGTTCGCGCATCGTGCGTAACCAAGAATGGGATCCCGCCCTTGCCAAGCTGAACACGCTTGACCTTGCACAGCTTGAACTCGGCCTCCTCGGCCTGGATGCGGTGGACGGTGAAACGACCCTTGGTGTCGTAGATGAGACGGAAGTGCTCGCCGGTCTTCTCCAGAGAGATGACATCCATGAAGCCAGCGGGGAAGGTGGTGTCGGTGCGGACCTTGCCGTCGACCTTGACCAGACGCTGCATCATGATAGCCTTGACCTCGCGACCGTTGAGGGCATACTTCAGACGGTTGCGGATGAAGACGATCAGGGGAAGGCAGTCCCGGAGCTTGTGGGGACCGGGGGAGGCCTTGGGCGCGTAGGTTCCGGACATCTTGTCCAGGAGCCAGTGCGAGGGAGCGCTAAGGCGCTTTTGGTGCTTCTTACTGTTAAGCCATTGTGGTCAGCCTCGTAAATTTTTGGTGATGCAAAATTTGCTGTCATTCCAGCAAGATGTCCATCTCGGTCTCGAGAAGCATCGAGGGAAAGACAGTGTTGTCAATGCGGGGAATTCGAGAGAGTAGTGACAAGGCACTTACGGTCCGCGAGCCATTTTGACGGTGTTGTCGACCTGTACCCGGTGGTGTGTTGTCGAAGAGTCGCAATGAGGAGAGGATGGAGATTTGGTGATAATCAAGGGAATTTCGCTTAGCACGGTGTGAGCCCTATTCCACTAGTCCAGAAATGGACATCACATGCGCCAAATTACATCAGCACATGTCTTGGCATACTTTCCCATTTAGGAAATCTAATTAATTTCGCGAGGAGAAAAATGACAATGGCAGGCTTGTGAAGTCTATTGATTGGAGATTGTATTTACAAATTTTATCTCACATCGCTTGTAATGTACTTTTCCCGTATCCAAATTTACACGTATCCCTTGATAACAGCCACCTCGGCGTTGAGGATGGACGACCCGGCGGCACCAATGACGGTGTTGTGAGAGAGAGCAGCGAAGCGAATGTCGAAGTGGCCACCTTGGGCACCCTCACGAACGCGTCCAACGCTGACGGTATACCCCTTGGAGATGTCGCGGTCCAGTCGGGGTTGGGGACGGTCGGGCTCATCGAACACCTTGATCGCCATTCCGGGTGCAGAGGGAGCACCGAGCTTCTGTGCTTCGGATTGATACTCCCGCATGGCCTCTACCACTTGCTCGGCACTCGGAGCGGGCCGGTTCTTGAAACGTAACGACACAAAAGCCATGTGGCCGTCGGTGACACCTACTCGGGTGCAGGTGGCGCCGATGCGAAGACCGCTCTGCTCGTTGAAAGCGGTGGCATCGCTATTCAAGGAGCCGAGAATCTTTTGGGCCTCGTTCTCGAGCTTGTCTTCCTCACCGCTGATGAAAGGAATGACGTTGTCGAGGATGTCCATGCTGGGCACACCGGGGTAACCGGCACCGGACAGTGCTTGCTCTGTGAAAACCTCCACCTCCTCAACGGGACCAAACTTGGCCTGCAGGGCGGCGAATGGAATGACAACTCCGATGACAGCACAGTTGGAGTTGCAGACCAGGAAACCCTTCTTCAGACCAAAGTGCTTGCGCTGATGTGGGATCAGGTCTAGATGCGATGGGTTCACAGTGGGGACGACCAGCGGCACCATGGGGTCCTTGCGATAGTTCTTTGCATTGGAGAAGATTGGGATCTCCGCCTTGATGAATTCCATTTCTATAGATGGTTAGTTTCAGATAGCAGTTCATGGAGTTGCCGTTCTTACCAGTCTCGCCAGCGATGTCACTATTTAGCCCAGAGAAAACCAGGTCGCAGTCACTGAATTGCGCAGCTCGACATTCACGCAGAACCAGATTACTTAGTTTCTCAGACATAGAAGAGGATTGCTTCCATCGCACGGCATCTTTGTACTTCTTATTGGCAGAACGCTCAGAAGCACCAACGGCGTGAAGCTCCAGGAACGGGTGGTCAGCCAGCAAGAGAATGAACCGCTGACCAACGGAGCCCGTAGCACCGAGCACACCTGGAATATGTTAGTAATTTATGGATTTGAACATGGTTAGACGTGTAGGCCATACCGCATTTCTTCTTGGGGAACGAAGCCACCATTTTGTTCTTTACAAACTGTAGATCCGGGATGGGACGATCTTTGAATATAGTCAGCACTGCCAGGACCGTGAAATAAAGAGCTCGACTGATAAATGGACCGAGCGATATCAAAAAAGCAGCAAGACCGAGCGTGGAGATCTTGTGAGTCACGTCACCAAATGCCCCGCATAGTGGTCAAGGCATGAGCCGGGTCAATTCCGTCGCAGATCGCGGGACCGAGTACGCAGACACAAAGAGGAACCATCAAGCAATAAAACGAGAACCAATACTTACCAATACGTTTGTTGAGGTGAACAAGATGTGGCAACCTCGAAGTTTGCGATATCGCAAATCCATGCTGCCCCGCGCTGACTCAGACACCATGTTCGGACAAAAATCCTTTCGCACAATATGATTGGTTAGAATGTAGACCGGAGTTGGACGACGTCTACGAAGGTCAATTTTTTCTCCATGATGCGAATGACTGCAGGGATATACTGACACAGGCATAAGAGTACACACTCGGGGTCATACTTAAGCGGAGAGAATACCTTGAAATTTAGCGCAGTGGGATGAGAGCCTAATGAGTTCCCATTCCTGTTTGAGGGCTGAAAAGGGAAAAGAAATTTTAGAATTGATCGATGTGAAGATTTCTTCAACTCCAAGTCTGACATATGATCAAGTTACGCGAGCGAATGGTGTCCAAGGACGCTATTTCCACTTAGATTGTTCGAACTGACGGGTCAATGGATAGATCGACGAAAACCTATTCTTCCAAATCGAAGATTTTCCCTGGATTCAACAACCAGTGTGGATCAAGAGAACGCTTGATACTGCGCATGACCTCGATTGTGTCGAGACCAAGCTCTTTTTTCAGAGAATCTTTCTTACCCAGTCCCACGCCGTGTTCGCCCTGTGACTAGTCAGATATGCATTCTTCAACAGACAGGTTGAGATCCTACCGTGCAGGATCCCTCCATCTCAAGAGCACGGTCTACCATATCGTAGACCACTTTCTCGACGCGTTCCCGTTCTTGTGGGTCGTGACGGTCATACATGATGCTCGAGTGGAAGTTGCCATCGCCGATGTGACCAAGGATGCTGGCGAAGAGCCCAAGGCTATCGAGATCTTTTTTTGACATTTCTGCAGTGGTCAACTTTTTTCTTCTGGACGTTGCTTGAAACTGAAAGATACCGATTATATCTGGTAGCCGAGAAATAGGCACGGCCACGTCTGTTGACCATACTTCGGATCCCTCCTTGCGCAAAGCCATCATACTCCACAGAGATTGCTTGCGCGCGGACCATAGATCATGGGCCTCTTTCTCAGTTTTGGCAAATTCAAAGTTCGTGGCGTTATTGCCTTGGGCGAGAAGTCTGGTTAAGTTGACACTGTCTGCCACACCTGCTGTCGTCCCAGAGAACTTGAAGAAGAGAGTGGGTGAGACACTCCATGTACGGCCTGTTCCGCCTGCGCGGTTAATCACATCCATCTGCACATCGTCCAAAATCTCCATGCATTGAACGGGGATTCCCTTTCGGATAAGCTGCATCGCGGTGGAGGCTGCATCACGGATCGACGTGAATGCAACGACGCCGACCCGTGTTTCTTCGGGAATCGGGGCCAATTTCAATGTCGCTTCTGTCACAATCCCAAGAGTCCCCTCAGATCCCACAAACAGCCCCGTCAGATTGTATCCAGCAGACGTCTTACGAGGCCGTCTTCGAGTCTTAATGACCCGACCATCGGCTAGAACCACCGTGAGATTGATCACCCAATCCTTCATCGTCCCATATCGCACAGCATTTGTTCCACTACAATTCGTTCCAACCATACCACCAATCATCGCCGATGGACCGGGGTCTACCGGGAAGAAGAGACCGGTGTCCTTGATCTGCTCGTTCAGATCCATCCATCCGATGCACGGCTGCACCACGACATCCATGTCATTGTCATGTATCTCCAGCACCTTGTTCATAAATGCAAAATCAATCGTGAGACCGCCATAAGGTGCCGAGAAATTGGCCTCCAGACTCGACCCGCCCGAGTATGGAACCATAGGCATCCGATACTTGTGGCAGATCTTAGTGATCGTCACGACATCTTCAGTGGTCTCCGGGTATGCGACAGCGACAGGAAGACGATCCGCGTTGAGACTAGACCATTCAGAGAAGCCATGTCGGTAAAGCTCATCTTCATCGGTCGAGATCGCGTCTTCGCCTAATTGCGTCTTCAATTCTGCGATGGCCTGCCTTTGGTGTCAATCGTATGCTGCATAATTTCCCTTTCGTCACCATACCTGTCCAAAATCTTTCCTGGAGCCATATTGTATTTTTCTGGGGGGTGCTGCATCTCGGCTATACCAAGCATACCCGTACCCCAACCCCGCAGCGAAGACGGAGGCCAGTAGAGTCCGGGTGAGGGTCCAAAAGGGGGGAGAATTATTCGAGGAGCCCGAATTGGAGTGTGCAGTGCTTTCATGAGCAACATCCGTATTTCTGGCCGAGCTATTACTTCGCACACCTTTTGCGGCGAAAGTATAGTAATTATAGTGCGGCTGGATAATCCGGGGTCGGCAATGGAGGATGCGGGGAGTGGAGAAGCCCCGAGAGACCATGAGAGCGGATTTCATACTGTAGGAATAGATTCTGTGGGAGATTGACAATTTCTTGTGCTAAGGAGAAGAAAAAGATTCAAAGGTAGTGATGCTATTTCAACAAGAAAGAAGAGACAATGTGATGAACTACAAGTCGGGGTAAACGGCGAGATCCCCGGCTTCGGACTTACCGAGGGCTAGATTCGGCCGTGGGGGCGTGGGGGATAGTTATATCTTGGCTAGAGGTCATAGTCACTAATATCAAATCGTTTACTGTAATAACACAGACTCACTCAATTAAAACACGAGTGTAGAACTATAGACAGTCATGACTCACTAATCGCCCATTGGCCGAATTGACTCTCCCGTCGTTGACGGGGCAACCATATCAACACGACCCGCGGGTCGACTTCACCACGTCAATTAAAGCATCACCAACTTAATTAAGCCATGGCGGATCCAAGCGCTCGTCTCGTGGGTGACATTGAAAGGATTGTGACCGCGCCTTATGTGCCCTCGCTTCAGGTAGGTGGATCGGGGTGTAAACATGCAGCCCAAAGCTAACAAACACATGCGAAGGATCTGCACGAGGTGGTGCAAAACACGAGCTCGCTAGCAATCAAGTACTGGGCCATACAAAAGCCTTGTCAGATCGGATTGCTGGTAGACGTTCTGGTCGAAGCCTTGTCGCGGTCGCGATTTGCTCTCCCATTGATGACAACATTCGGTGAGTGTTGGACGAAATCCGATAACGACGGGACTAATCAAGTGAATGAAACAGCCTCTTCACTGGAATTTCGAAACTCGCTCCTCCTTCGTCACCCGATTATATTGGATGCGTTTTTGGAGAAGGCACTTGACACCGAAGAGCCAGAGGTGAGTACCCAAACCGTACACTTGGACTGCTAGCGGACTGATCAATAAGTATTCCCCGGCATGTATTTCGCTACTCGCATCTCCACTTCCGGCAGGTATAGTCCTGCCGGCACGGATTGCCGACTTCATAACGAAACTCGTTTCAAATATGGCGCAGAATCCATGTGCAGAGACAATCTCTCCGCTTCATAGCCTGATGAATGGCCTACAAGGATCTCCACGCATCTTTGACGAAGTACCACCAGAAGTCATGCTGAACTTGCAGGTGGAATTTACCAAGATTCTGCGCAACCTCGAGGATCACATGGGCAACCTCTTATGTCTAGCGACTTTCGCGCGCATCGCATCAACGCAGTATCACGACCCCCAAAATAAACACGGACCTAACGCACCATCTTGGCTTCTCAACATTCGACACTTTTTCGGCTCAAAACGTGGTTTGAAGACTCTTGATTTAGTCGTTCTGCGCGTCATTCTTGCATGCTCCTCGAGTTCGAACCATTTGACGCCTTCGCAAGCTGCTGAAAGCATTCGGCTATCAATTTCTATTGCTGATGCTGTTGATGCGCAGCAAAAGGAATCTTGGAAGATCAATAACACTTCGAAAATCGCCAAATTGTGCGAGAAAGTAGCTAGAGATGGTCTTGATCGCGAGATACAGATGATGGTAAGTCAGTCCGCAGCAGCGATATGTTTAGAAGTCTTCTAAACATTTAACTTCTATTTTAGGGGCTCGCGTTCTTGTTTTCACTGCTTCCTGCCGCCGATCTGCCACACCAAATCCGAGGGCTTTGCATGCATGTTCTGGTCTCCAAGGGTCCAAGAGGAGTTCTAGGCGTCATGCCACATAAGCTGGTCTCTCGCTTAGCGAGCTCTTTGGCTGTAAGTTGCATTCATATGTCACCGCTACTACCTCTAACGCCAGCAGAACCCCGATGAATCTGCCATCTACCACCTGCTCCGCTTTGCCTTTGAGACTCTCAAGGAGGGTGCTCTGTCGAGTGGTGACTCTATCGCGGACTTGCATCTGGCGCACCTGCTACTTTCAGGGTTCCAAGCAGCGCAAGGACAGTCAATGAGTTGTGCTCTATTGAAATCGAGATCTACTAAAGAGGCGATCGCCTCCATGCTTGGACGATTTCCCATGATCCCGACTCAAACCGAATGTTATGGATCGGAAGCATGCCATTGCGCCAGAAGCACTCTGCAAAATAAGGTCTTGCTCAATTTGTTTGATTTGTATTTTGCGGCCGTTCTGTCCAGGGATGGAGAGACCGCTGAATTTATGATCATGAAGTCGTTTGTGGATCGTGCAGTAGGTTCTCTTACACAAGTCACGTGCTCTTTCTCGTCATCAAAACCGCAAGATTTCCGGTCTTCGCTTTCTGTGCGAAGGCGACAGGACTTTTCGTCCGATCAGCCACCACCTCGAGATTGGCGTTCTGCAATGAACGACCTATTGACAGAGGATGCGCATATGTCGCACGATAACATGATCAAATATATTGAAAACTTTTGCTTTGATCTAGAGCGTCGGTGCTATGAGGTTGAAGGTCCCTTGAGGTGTGCCGAAGAAGAGCGAGATCTACGTACCTCCGAGGCCGAGCAGTTGAAGCTCCAGAACAGCGAGCTAGCGAGTAATTTGGAACACTCATCTCACAGAGTCTCCGACTTGCAAGAACAATTATCCCAGCTAGAAGAGCAGGCTGAAAGTGCATGCAATCGCGCGAACGACTTGGCTGCATCTCTTGACTCTGCTCGGCAGGAATTGCGTGAGCAACGACACCATTTCGAAGAGACTCTTCAAAAGGAAAGAGAAAATGCACGATCTCGAGAGCTAGACCTCCTAGCCTCCTCTACTGAGAAACAAGATCAGATTGAGGAGTTACAGACAAGCCTGCATCAACTCCAGTCTGAAAATGGACAGATGCGACAGGCTTTGGATGCAGCATCCACGGATCAAAATGGATTGTTGGAAATGACTACCTCGTTGAGGCAGGAGCTTGCAGGCTCTAAGGCCCTACTAGAGACGAATAAGCATCTCTGTTCTGAGAAAGAGGACGAAGTGCAGCGCCTGTTGGCAGACAATGAGGACATGCGCTTGGAGTTAGTCAACATGAAGAATACCGTATGTTCTCTTCTTCCTAATTCTTACCATTTTATTAACCTTTCCCAGTTGGAGGAACAGAGCTTAGAGATTGAAAAACTCTTTTTGAACTTGCAAGAGACCGAGGAGAGATACCGATCGGAGACTGAGGCTCTTCAGCAAAAGCATGATGTTGAGGTTTCCAACATCATGTCAGAGGTATTGCATGAGCTATCATTTAGTCCTGCTCTGATGCTAATTTCTGTGCAATAGCAGAGTCAGAAACAAAAAGAAGAAAACGACCGACTGCAGGATGCCATGCAAGTTGCCGCTCGTAATGCTTCCAAGGAGCTCCAATTGAAGCAGAAATGTATCCAACAATTGGAGAACAAGGTAAGACTATTCTTTATAGTGACTATTCTTAGCAGCTACTAACATTATTTAGATTCAAATGCTCCGTGATGAACGTGCTATCAAAGCCCGTGAATTTTCCGAGGCCCAGCAACATATTGGTCGACTAATGAATGTTATGGGCTTTACCGCAAAGCCTATTGAATCACCAGTCCCTAGCAAAGGCCAGCAGCCAGATACTATAGATCAGACTCAGGCCGCAAATAACCGTCGATCTGTGGCATTTGATGAAAATGATTCCAAACTTGTGGAGTCGTTTGAGTCAATGCCTTCTAATCTTCGCAGCCCTAGTCCGAAGCGGCCTAGGGGAAGTCGCCGATCAATGAATGTATCACAGGGAACAATCAAGGCGCCTTCATTTGCTGCCCCTCGAGAAAATACTACCAATTCTGGTAGTCCTCAGTCTCGGTCTCCCCGAAAGGTCCTTAGGGAGATTGACTCTAATAGTCCAAGCAAATCACAGTCAACCAGCCGGTCAAAATACGACCAATATGTGGGTGGAATCCATGAAGAGGACCATCTTCAGGCTCTTGATTTGGATATGGACCTGGAATTCTCAAAGGATTTTATCTTTACGAGCACAGCCTTTTCAGGCTCGACAGATCGAATGGCCTCGAAATGATGTCTAAGAGGTATTTTCTAGTCTGAGTGCATTCTAAATGAAGTTGATATCCCTTTTGCATTACTAGATAATGTGGTTCAGCAATATGTTCGCTTCACTGCAGCCCATACTATCTGTACACTGACCGATATCTACCAAACGCTTCATAGAATGCCGTTTTTATCCATTTGATCTCTAATATTCATGTGCTTGTGCAATAAGCCATAGCGACTAAGCTATACTCACTATCAACGTCATATTTGCCAAGGTAATCTCCTCGCTTCTCAAACATTGCTTCAGTCTAGATCTTCTGAAAAGTCTTTGCATACAAAAAGGCGCTTTCAATATCCTTTTTATCTGAGACAAACTACTCTCACTCGTCTCTCACTGCAGTCGTCACTCGTCAGGTCTGTTTATCTTCTGATGCCAATCACCCGCGTTGATCATCCTAGTATGAATGATCTATCGCAGACTTCGAATTCACTTTGATCATAGAACCTGCTCTCAATTGATGATTATGACACTAACTGGACCGGCTCAAGACAGAAACAACAAACTCCATTAAAGCCATCTTCCCAGTCTCCTCACCAAGACACTGCTGTCGCTTACGGCCCTTCTCTCTCTACTGCACGATCTCCTCCCACCATGACTTCCTCTTTCAAAATGTCCTCCATGAATACTCTGGTTGCGCACCAGGGCACGCCCGTGTGGCTGACCTGGAGAAAATGGGAATCACTCGCATTGAGTCTTTCGGCAATTCCCAGGGGAACAAGCACTCACGATCTCTTCAGTGCCTTTGAGAAGGAGGGCACAATCATCAGCATTGATATCTTCGAAGATCGCTACGGCGATCGATTTCATTGTGGTCGAATTCGATTTCGGTATGTCTATAATTGAGCCTTACAGCGGATGGATTCAGTGTTATTATCCCATTAGAAGAGCTATCTTAACTGTTTGCGATGAATTCAATCACTGACCAGCATGCAGGCCACCACCCCACAATGAGTTCTGGCAGAATGGGCCTTATAGAGTAGCCCTTCGTAATGGCCGGACTGCGAGAATCCTGCTACGGATTGACTTGGGTACGCAGAACATGTTTGTACCAAGTCCAGTCCGTCAAGGAGTCTCATATCCCGCCGAGATTGTATGTTTTTCCGACAATGTTTGATAATAGACTTGCAGCTGCTAATAAAACCACAGCGTCTCAAAGCTAGCAAACTCGACTATTGCGTACTGGTGGATAAATTCACTATTCATCCAATGCGGAGCTTCGGCAGCTCGGCCGATGTGACCGTGACGGTGGATGTGAGAATGCGCGCAATTGTGGTGCACTATCAGATTCTCATGTCAAGTACCAAACCAGGCTTGAATGAGTCAAGGGAAAATGCAAAGTATAGACTCAAAATCCCCTTCCATCAGCTTGGGCAAATCTGGGAATCATTAGATTCTTCCACGGAAGATTCGTCCATTCTCATCGTTCTGGATACTCCTGCGATTCATCACCGTCAAGTTCAGGACTTTGGTGAGACATTTCTCACTAATGACACAAGCTGGAGGGAAATAGATACTTGGTATCGACAAACATCTGTGGCCCATGGTCACTCTTCGATCACCAATGCTCCAACAAGCTTGCAACGATCGGGGCAGATCATTGATATCGGTAAGTGTCCATTCAGTTATCAAAATAGCAGATTTCAGATTGCTCATATTTTGTTTGTCAGGTCGATGGAATGTTGTCAGAATCACGTTCTCTGCCAAAACAGTGGACCAAACTACTTCTGCCGTCATCCATGAGATCCTTGAGGACCATAACATCAGTGTCCAGGATGGCAATGTTTTCAAGGAGAGCATTAATCGCCCCATCCCAGTATGGCAATGGATTGATTATGAGACAAAATCAGCCATTGAATCTCCCTTCCATATGCTTGGAGATCTCGTTGACCAGAATTACGTGCATCTGGCCTTCCCCGTTCGATACCAACTTGAAGTCTGCTTGTCCCATGGCTTCCTCTCTGAGTTTACAATGACTCGTGAGTTTGCACTAAAACTAATAGAAGTCGGAGAAGCCAACGCGCAGAGACTTCTGGAGTATGTTGCCACCAACAAGAAGACTTACGTCAATCCAATGGCAATCTTCGATTTGAAGACAGTCAAAGGGATTTCGGACTCGAAGATCCCCGCTTACTGCTGCTTCATGCGAACCGCCAGAATCACCCCGACCACTATATACTACAATACTCCTACGGTTGACACATCTAACCGAGTGACTCGTCGCTACATCGAATTTGCAGAGCGTTTTATCCGCATTCGTTTCACCGACGAGAAAACTCAAGGACGCATCAACTCGAGTTCTGGGAACTCTAACAATGAAGTCTTCACTAGAATCAAAAGAACTCTGTCCAAAGGAATCAAAATTGGCGATCGTCACTATGAGTTCCTGGCATTCGGGAACTCCCAATTCCGCGAGCATGGCGCTTACTTCTTTGCCCCTCTGCCAGACTTGACTGCTGCACACATTCGGGCTTGGATGGGACAGTTCACCCACATTCGAAACATTGCCAAGCATGCTGCACGGCTGGGTCAGTGTTTCTCGACTACTCGCGCTGTTGCAGGCAGCCCGGTCACTGTCACCAGAATCCCCGATATCAATCGCAACGGCTTCTGCTTCTCGGATGGTATCGGCAAGATATCCAACTTTCTTGCGCAGATGACCATGAACGAGCTGAACATCAAGTCACCTAAGACTGGATATCCATCAGCCTTTCAGTTTCGACTGGGTGGTTGCAAAGGGATGCTGGCCATATCCTCGGAGCCTGATCCAAAGGAAATACGCATTCGTCCAAGCCAGTTCAAATTTGAGTCTGAGCACAATGGCCTTGAGGTTATCAGATGGTCTCAATTTGGAATTGCGACCCTCAACCGCCAGCTTATCCTCGTCCTGACTGCGCTCGGTATTCCTGATCTGGCTTTCCACAAGAAGCTCGACGCTATGCTTGATGATTTTAACAAAGCTATGAATAGTGATGCTCAAGCAACAGCGCTCCTCCAAAAGTTTGTGGATCCTAACAGAATGACAGTGACGCTGGCCCAGATGGTATTTGATGGATTTCGTAGAACCAAGGAGCCTTTTGTCAACTCTTTGCTTGCCCTGTGGAAGGCCTGGCATCTGAAGGGCCTTAAAGAGAAAGCAAAGATCGTCGTCGATAAGGGGGCGAATCTCCTCGGCATCCTGGATGAGACGGGCACTTTGAAAGGCTATTTTAATAGGAAAGTCAATCTCTTCTCCGAGGATCCATCAGACTTACTTCCAGAAATCTTCGTCCAGATTTGTCGACCAACCAACGATGGCACATCTGAAATCATCCAAGGCCTCTGCATCCTGGCCCGAAATCCATCTCTTCATCCAGGCGATATCCGTGTCGTCAAGGCTGTTGACCGTCCTGAACTGCGACATCTCTACGATGTCATTGTCTTTCCTCAGACAGGAGACAGAGACCTTGCGAGCATGTGCTCTGGAGGCGATCTAGACGGTGATGACTATCTGGTGATTTGGGATCCAGATCTAATCCCAAAACCATCTCAATGGTTTAACAAGCCAATGGATTACACCGGACGCAAGCTGCCTGATCTGGACCACGACGTGACAGTCGACGAGATCACCTCCTTCTTCGTCACCTACATGAAAAACGACTGTCTTCCCCGAATTGCCCATGCTCATATGGCCCAGGCAGACTTCCTGCCCAGAGGCGTCCTCGAAAGTAAGTGTATACGTCTGGCTCATCTACACTCGGATGCAGTAGACTACAATAAGACCGGCGGCGTGGCCATCATGAAACGCGATCTCGAACCACGCAAATGGCCGCATTTCATGGAAAAGAAATACAAGCGCCCAGATCAGATATACAATTCGAGAAAAATCCTCGGCCAGCTCTATGACGTGGTAGAGAGAATTGACTTTGAGCCCAATCTTGAGATGCCGTTTGACGCTCGGGTTCTCCAATCCCCGTTAGTTCCACAGAGCGAGACTTTCCTTGACTATGCGGAGCAGCTCAAAACCGAATACGATGCTGCGATGCTCCGCACTATGGCGCAATTTGAAATCAAGACCGAATTCGAGGTCTGGTCTACCTTTGTGCTTGGCCACAATTATCTATGCCGGGATTACAAGATCCATGAGGACTTGGGCCGGATTGCTGGCATTCTCCGCGAAGGCTTCCGCCATCAATGCTATAAAAAAGTCAATAGTCGCCTTCATGAAGATGTTGCGCCCTTGGTAGTTGCCATGTACCGGGTGACGCACAGGCAGATTGAATATGCGCTGCAAAGGAAGCGAGACTGCACGATGGAGGACTTTGATGACCATGACTCCTTGGATAGCTTCAATCTGGAAGATTTTAAGCTTCCGCTGATCAGTTTCCCCTGGATTTTCCATGATGTTTTAGGGGAGATTGCTCAGGGCAAGCTTCAAGCTTCCAGATCCTCTGTCAAGGAAAGTGATGGCCTTTCACGGGATTCTAACCGCAAGATCTACACCCAGAAGGATGTTAAGGAGATTCTTGCCAGCTTATATATGGAAGACAATTCGAAGGATAACGAAGTCAAGATGGCTGAGACTAAAGCACTTCCCCTGGGCTCCGATGATTCACGACCAAATGGAGTTGTCAGTGGTGACTCTGTCCTGGACTCTTTCCAGAAGCCCATTCAGGTTGATTCGATGGCCCAAGATGACGATGACGGTGGGAATGTCGAAGAAATCATGGAAGTCGAGGCCGATATCAAACCGTCAGCGATTGATCAGTTGCTCAGCATTATCAATGGCTGAACATCATTAGCTTGGACTTTGCACATGAAAGCGCTGCGGTCATTTAACTGAAATTTAGAATCTAGTTATGCCCGCGATTGGTTCTTGATTTTCGAGGATTTACTTCAATCTCTGGTGGTGTTTATTTGAGACAAGGCGAGTATGCATTTTTGGTTCTTTCTTGATTTTGCAATCGAATAAACAGCCACGAGACATCAAATTGCAATGTGTATTAGAGAATTGCAGTTGGCGATGATACTCGAAAAAAAAGGTAAAAATCCACTGAATTAATCAAGATGAGGGTATTTCCAACGCCTAAGCAAGCCGCCTTCCAAGACCAAATAAACTCCAGACGAGCAAAGTCCATGCAAGGTAGACACATTCACCAATCCAACCCTTCATCCCCTTTCTTCTCCAACAATTCGACAACGGGCTCCAAAACCGCTCGGGAATGGCGCAAGTGTGCTTTATCCCGAGTCCGAGAGTAGAAAACCGGGCAATCCATGCTGTCACAGCTGATAGGGTCCCCAGCAGGAACGCCCATACACGACCGACACACAGCTTCAAGATCCAGAACCCGTTTCTCGGCACGTTGCAGTCGCGAGACGACATCCAAAAGCGTAAGGTGCGGATACTTAAGACACTCATTGCAAACAGGGACAGCAGCATTGGAGAGTTTTGCCCGGCAGACGATGCACGATGACGACCTCATGTACGACTCGAGCGTCCTCTTCATGGGACCAAATTGTGCGCCTGATCGTGAGGGCTCCACGCGCCGAATCCGCTGTACCTTGGGCATCTCGTCGTACCATTGGCGCACGTTCGCACCGACCAAATTGAAGATCCGTTCAAGCGGTGGAATGATATTCTTGGTGATATAGTACTCGGCGTCGAGATCGAGCTGCGCATCGTGCAAAAGGGTATCAGGGGCGATGCACCGGTCGATCAGCCTTGATCCCGGCGCGCCGGTGACAACGACATATGGGACTCGCTCGCCATACTGTGGTTCCAAGCGGGGGTCTTCGAGCATGCGCTTCGTGCTGATCATTGCGCCGGCGGGAAGATTGCCACGTTCGCTGTAAGTGCCCAGTCGGACTGCTCGAGCAAAGCAGAAGTCTTGAATAGAGACACGCCCCTGCATAATCTTACTGCATTGGCGCTGGAAATAAGATTTCACCTGGCTGAGATCTGCAGTGCGGAAGAGAATCTTGAGGGCTTTCTCCTCGATTTTCTGTTCTGCAGGTGTGCCATCACGCCGAACCGTCTCAATGCCTTTGGCATCGAATTCTGGCTCTTTCTGGTTGCGGTGCTCGTATTTGAAGCCAACGTAACGTTTCTTGGCGAGGAGAACGCAGGGGTGGTATACTTTCTCAAATTTCAATTTCACAGGCCGCGGATTTATTTCTGTCACGGCCTGCGCGATTTCCTCGCCAATGTCGAATGCTTGGTCGCGGGTTCGCCCTTTGAGATAGACGAAGAGGCTATCCGTATCACCATAGACCACCTCGGCACCCCATTTCTCAACAGAGTGAATCAATGCAATGGCCTTTTCCAATGTCTCACGCCCAGTCTGGACAATGCTGTCGGCGATTTCAGAGCAAGGCATTCGTCCAGAAAACGAAGCCGATGTGTATCCATACGTGACGTTTGCAATCAGCTTCAGAGCCAATTGACGATTGTTGAGGAGGCGTTGCAGGATTCTGTCATCTTTATCGGCTTTCATGCCAGTCTTGACCATTAACCGGGTCTCGAGGATTTCTGTCAGCATTTTCGCAAGCAGTGACTGCCGCACTTCCTGTTTTGCATACATAATGCCGTTCGGTGCGATGTTGATCTTGTCTTTCAGCAGCTCCAAGATTCGAGGTTGGCGTGCGTAATCCGTGAAGCCCATTTTGTCTCGTCCACGCCAAGGTGCTGCTCGACCGAGAAAGGTTGAGTAGCAGTAGTTGTATGCAATCATCACGCTGGGGTAAAGCGACTGGAAGTCTAGAACCACCAGCGGACTTGTATAAAAATCACTCTGTGGTTCCATGACGAGCGGCAAGCATTCGAGGGCATTTTGTTGCCCAACTTGCCTTTTGCTCGGTGTAACCAGTAGAAAGTTCTCTGGTTTGGCAATGCGAAACATCAAAGACTCCACTTTGAATTGAGAGCCACGGTAGTAGACTGAAGAGAAATCAATTCCCAGTAGCCTAGCCTGCTCGCTGGTTCTTGGAATTAGCTCGTTGGCTTCAAGGATTTCCAAGTTCATTTGCACGCGCGACGTGAAGTAATCAATGACTTTCAGGATGTTGCGAGGCTTGCCGCTTTGATACCATCGCGTCAAATCTTGGGCCGAATAATGGGGGATCCGGCGGTGCAGCAGATGGAAGGCAACATTCTCCATGGTATACTGTAACAGGTTGCTCATTTCCCCTCGCATGGCCCGCCAAATATTGATCGTGTGTCGCCCGGTGACTTGAAGTGACGAAGTACGCTCAGAGCCCCAGCGATCTTCATCCTTGCCGAATTTGCCATAGGCTTGTGATTTCACCCTAGCGAGTTCATCGCACAAATCGAAGTCGTACTTTTTGCGAGCTCGTTCGATCACGTACCCCCAAGAGCCATTCTGAACTTCGTAGCCTGTGATGATATCTGGATCATGCTCACGTACAATGTCAACAAGTCGGTTGATGAGATCCAGTTCTGTCGGCTCTTTTTCCATATCAATTTTCAATGTTTTGGAGACCTTGGCCTCGGGTCCCTCGCCCTCGCCGTGATAAATCATGCCCACATGAACACCAGGCAGATGACTATTGACATCAAGGTCTTCGTCCTCGGAATGAAGGCACCAAAAAATACAAGAAATTTCATCTTCATTCGGATTCGCTGATAAAGACCCACGGGTATTTGCATGCACCTCGAGGCTCATTGTGCTCATATACTGAGTCTGATGTTCCACACTAGTAGACTTGCCCTTCTGTGAATATTTGGAACCATAAGTGTTTTGTTGTGTTGGTCCTTCAATTTGTGACAGTATTTCTGGTTTTTTCTTGGGCTTGGGAGAACGGGGTTTGACCGGCGTGGCCTTTTGAGAAGCTTGAAGTTCTTCGAACCACTCAATCACCTCAGACCGACTCGGTGGAACAGCTGCGAATTCCCATACTCTGGCTGTACATGACTCTCGCAACTGCTTGTCGATATCTTCTTGTCGTTCGCGATCAAAGGCGATGGAGTATTGCTCACCAAACATAGCTGGTAAATTCGCCGATGGATCATATTCAGGCAAGTAATGTATCGTGTCACTCTCCAATCGAAATTCACGCCCAGCGTAGTGTCGCGGTCTTTCAGGGACATCGTTCTCGTCGCTATAGTATGCCTTCTGGTAGACGACAGATGGACGGCCATAGTTTTTCATGGTCGAGACAACTTCGTGAGAGGTTGGACCGGCAAACCTGAAAACGCATGGGGCAGAGCCTGGTGCAAATGCAAAAGACACATTGAGCTGTTCCTTTAATTTTGCAACATGCGGGTCGAGTGTAGGAGAACCTGACAATGTAGATGAGGATCGTAGTACAGAAGACATGAATTCATTATCGTTCTTGGGAGCACTTGTAGTAGACCCAGATTGGAGTGAACTTTGCATCGGCTGTGAAGATTCAGACCCCTTCTTGGAAGAGTAGACCTCGTCCTGGCTGAACCGCATGATGGTCATGGGGTCATTTGGGTCTTTCACAACGGGGAAGTTCAGTCTGCTGTTAGGCATTTGAACCTTGGGCCGAACAGTCTTTTGAGAAGAAGAGGATTGAGGTTCAGATGACGGGGGCTCCTCATGTAAATCCGTACTTATTTTAACCGAGTCTTTGCCAAATTCATTTTTGGTGTTGTGAGTCGAGCGCTGTCGTATCTCGGGCAATTTGTGAGTGCTCCAAAACCTCGGCTTTTTGGTTTTCATAGGCAAGCTTCGCTCGTGGCTCATGATATCATTATGCGTTCTTTTCAAGAAAAAGGCCGATTTCTTGTGCGGTCCATTCCCTTGTCCATCCTGACTTGCACTTGGTTCTGTCGAAAATGATGAATCTTTGTGGCTGAGGTTGTTCAAAGGGGCAGCGGTGGCAGCAATCATTTTTTCATGTTTTCCAGATGAAGAAGCTTCGGGTTGGGAAAATTCGTCAAATACAGTGTCGTGGAAACTTTCTTCGAGCGCATGATTTTCGAACTCGCTCTGTTTCTCTGTCTCTTCAAAACATTCCCCGGATTGATCGAAATCGAATGAAAGTTGCTCTGGCTGACATGACAATGCGAGACTCTCGTCAACGGATATCTTGTGCTGATCATCGGTGTTGGGATGATGCATAGTGTCAAGTTTCGTGGTTCTCATCATTTCTGGATAAAAGTCTTCCACGCTGCTCAAAGCCGTTTTAACAGTTGCGACATCGTTGTTATGGTTGAGAAAGGTTTCAAAAGACGCATCGTTGTCGACATCTGCGCTCCTCTCATGTTCGACAATTTGTTGGGCCAATTCATGAAATTCATCTTCATGTACCCATCCCCCCTTGGATTGATCTCGCGAGTCAGCGGACATTGTAATCAACTCCTCGGCGCCGAATGGACTACTGCTAGGATCAGTGATTCCCATTCTCTTTTTGCGTCTCCGAGTTTCATCCTGCCAAAGCCCAGCCACGCTAGGTACCAACCGCTCATTGAAGGCTGCCGGTCTCAGATATTCCCCAAAATCATGATGCAATGACCGTTCTTTGACATCGTGTCTGTTAAGAATATTTTGTACACAAACATCTACCTCCAAGGAGGAATGGCTTTGTTTCTGGAGAGCGGGATCTTCGGAGATGCTGTCGGGATGGATGGACCGATCATGCCATCGATGACTCAAATCATTGAGCTCGAGATATTCTGGAACGGGAGCTCGAAATTTGACTTTGTCGCAGTCCATGTAATTGCATCCGTACAGGTTGTAATCACACATCCACTGCGGAATGTATTGCAAATGACTCTCGTAGGGCTGCAACGGTCGCTTCATCACCGCCCCTTGATGCAAAAGATCCGCTAGGCGTATGATGTAGAATGGATTGAGAAGGTATATCTTGAAGAAGAATCGATAGCCAACATGGTATCCATAGAAAGGGATTCCTTTCACAAGGGTAATGTGCGCAGCGAAAGCGGTTCTCCGATCGTAGGCATTACGACGATAGCTGACTGCCAAGGCATGATCGATAGAAAGATGCAGTGTTTCAATTGCCGAGCTCACTAGGGGTTTATTCTTAGCCAAGTTCCAAAAAGTCGAGTCGTCGATACATACCGGCGTCTGCCGCCAAAGAGCCGTTGTATTCGATATACAGATAAGGAAATGCGCCATGGACATGAACACAGACTTTTTGACCGGTTTCTGTGGCACCAAATACCCGGATCACGGGCACTTTCGGCCTGAAATTCTTCTCAGATGCTCCATCGCGAAAGGGCAGCGGAGGGTCCAGCTCCGACGCGGTCGCCTGGTAGTGGTCGATACAATTCAGGCGCACTCGAAAGGGTTCCATGGGGCCGGTGAGATCCAACCGGAAGCATAAGCGACATCGCGCAAGACAAAGAGTTGGTTATCGCATGGAGAAAGCTTTGGAATTTGGTGGCGAACACTCTGGAAACGCGCCTAAGATTGAAGTATGCAGGTCTGCGGGCGCAGTGACGCGGGCCGAACGCCTAGTCACGTGGAGATATCCAGCCTCCAGATCAATCCGGACTTTTCGTCTTCGATCTCGCCTCACCTTACGTTGAGTTTGCCAGGTCACCTCCACATTTTTTTCTGTCCTTTACTTTGCACTTGGGATCGCGATCTCAGCTCGTTGCATTTCATCAGGCGTTTTCACCATGTCACGAAAACCAGCCGATGTGGCGTCCAAGGAGCGCAACGAATACATTCCGTCCTTCATCTCGAAAAAGCCGTTTTATATCGACGATGAAGCGAATGACGACTATTTGGAGCACCAGCGTCTACAGAAAACCACGCAGGACCAGTCAAAATGGTATGAACGAGGGAAGCGCGCAGGTCCAGCAGCGACCAAGTACCGGAAAGGCGCGTGCGAAAATTGCGGCGCAATGACCCATAAGACAAAGGAATGCCTCAGTCGACCTCGCAAACAAGGTGCAAAATGGACTGGCAAGGACATACAGGCGGACGAGGTTCTTCAAAAGGTGGATCTTGGCTGGGATGCCAAAAGAGATCGCTGGAATGGCTACGATGCTAGCGAATACCGTCAAGTTGTCGATGAATACGAAGAGCTCGAAGCAATGAAAAAGAAAGCGAAGGAAGGTGCCGATCTCAAGAAACTTCAGGATGATGAAGATGGAGAGGATGCAACTGAACAAGATATCCGGTACGCCGAAGAATCCGATATGGGTCGACATCAAAGCACTGCCACCCGCAACCTTCGTATACGAGAGGATACTGCCAAGTATCTTTTGAACCTTGATCTCGACTCCGCAAAGTATGACCCGAAGACTCGACGAATGGTGGACATGGGTGCACAAGAAGACCAGGCGTCAGCGCTGGTTGCAGAGGAAAATTTTGTCCGGGCCTCTGGCGATGCTGCGGAATTTGAAAAGGCTCAAAAGTATGCATGGGAGTCCCAAGAAAAGGGAATGCCACAGATTCACCTTCAGGCCAATCCGACATCTGGGGAGGTTCTTCGTCGAAAAGAGCAGGAGGATAGCGAGTCTAAGCGACAAGCCCAACGCAAAGTGCTTTTAGAGAAATATGGAGGCAGCGAACATCTTCAGCCCACTCCTCTACGGGACACCATGGTCGTCGAGAACGAGAAATTTGTCGAGTATGACGAAAGCGGTGCTATCAAGGGAGCTCCCAAAAAGGCTACAAAATCAAAATATGCAGAGGATATCCTGCCCAACAATCACACGTCAGTCTGGGGCAGCTGGTGGTTTGAATTCCAATGGGGCTATTCGTGCTGTTTCTCTACCGTGAAAAACAGCTATTGCACGGGCGAGGATGGGAAAAGGGCTTTCGAAGAAGAGGGAAATATTCTGTTGCTTACGGGTGATGTTGATGGTGACGGCCACCGTGAAGATGAAGCGTCAAATCGCCAAGAGAAGCCTGTTCCTGTTCAGCAAAATTCTGAGCAAGGGTCTGGATCAAATGGAAAGAAGCGTACGCTGGAGGAGCTACGCTCCGGGATTACAGAAGAAGAAATCGAGTCATACAAACGAAGCCGACTGGACGAACAAGATCCAATGGCAAAGTTTGTTGACCAAGAGTGATCAAATGGTATGATCAATAGTATACTGTCTCTTCTAGGCGTTCAGTTGTACCAAATACCCCATCTGACATTGCATTAAATCAAATTGAGTTCAAATCAATCAGTCTTAGTGCTGTTCATAGCCTGGTATCGTGGTCTTTGGCGCCTTTGATTTGTTGAAACCTATGGAATCAATTGGGAACAGAGACCATTGATTTAATAGAAATCACCCAATCCATCACTTGCTAGATCAAGAAGGTAATTCATCTTCCAGTCGACTTGACGCCATTCTGTACATACTAAAGACTTGGCGTCACCTGACATGGATGCACGGGCCATACGAAGAGGGCTTTGCCCTGGATCCCGTGATAGACCCACATCTCGCTTAGCCGACACATCACCAACCTACAGGAAGTTTCAATACGCCTAGCGACGACGACACCGACAACAGCCCTTCAACGGAATCGCCAGGTACGATCGCATGCTGCCCTTTTGTTGTTCTCACGCCCTCTGTTTCACCTACTAACATTTGCCATTCCTGCAGTTCCCTAATTCAAAATGAGTACGTCCCATATCGAATCGTCACGCGAAACTCCGCAATCTCGAAATCGTCCAGACTAACAATCACCACAGCGAAGGGTACCTCCAGCTTCGGAAAGCGCCACAACAAGACTCACACCCTGTGCCGTCGCTGTGGTTAGTACATTGTCCTTTGAATCTCCTTCTGTTCCACCCGACCGAAGTCGCAAAATTCTCAACACCGAGTGATGGAATTGGACGATAACGGATACGAGTTGGATAGTTGGCCAGGACCTAGAACGATTGCTAACTATACATTTCTTCGCGACTTATAGGCAGCCGGTCCTTCCACATCCAGAAGTCGACATGCGCTAACTGTGGCTACCCCTCGGCCAAGACCCGCAAGTGTACGCACATCCTCCCCCAAAAGCAGATCTGAAAAGCGTTGCGATGGATATTTTTGGAACAACTCGACTGACAAATTTCATGTAACAGTCAACTGGGGTGAGAAGGCCAAGCGTCGCAAGACCACCGGCAGCGGCCGTATGCGCTCCCTGCGTGATGTCCACCGCCGCTTCCTGAACGGCTTCCAGACCGGTACCCCCAAGGGCGCCCGTGGCCCCCAGAGCCACTAAATTCCCTGTTGTCCCAATCGGCGTCGCGTTTTCGTTTCGGAGAGGCTGGAAGAACTGAGGGTAGCATATCCTGGCATAACATGGCCTAGCATTGCGAGATAGACCTACTCGAAATGCAAAATGGCAATTCCGGAATATTTAACGCTTTTCCGTGGTGTGGTGTGTGCGATCGTCGATTCCGTTCATCTTTGTCGTTACGCCTCGTGCAGTCACGACAGAGATGGTTCAGGAGGGCTGGAAAAGTTACGTTGGAATGTGTTTCTTGTGGGCGTGGAGTGGCATAAAAACAAGGGAAACTATGCATGAATTTCCTTTTCTTCCTCGTTTATGGCTGGCGAATATCCCATGTCGTGACAGATACAATGCGAAGATCTTTCTTCTGACCATCCTCATTCGTTGCTTCTATGACTACGGGCTTGATTTCGATCCGGACAGCTAAGAAGCTCTCGGTTTTTGATCTATCTGCTCATTTCATTATCCGATGAGTTGCAAGTCAAGACTCTCCGCGCCCAAACACTCGGACTCCGCCATCACGCTGGATGTAGTACAGCAATTCTTTCTCCTCCAGGTTGACATCCGTGTCAATGCTCCAGCCGCCTCCTCGGCTGATCCTTAGTACACCACTCACATCTCTCGCAGCCCCCGTTTCGAGTGTCCGTAGCTGCATGACTGCCCAAGATCGATGCGCCAATCCAATAGCGAACGCTGCATGTTCAGTTTCCACCGGCGTGGCTACCTGATGTCCCGAAGCAGACGCATTATGGATTAGCGGAGAATCCGCCGCCAGAGTAATTATTGTTGCGTGGGCATTCTTAAATTAATCAGCCTAGTCCGTATCGAAGTGTATGTGCGTATAAAACTCACCTGCTGTAGACCGGTGATCCACTCGGCCATCTCTGTAGCGCCTATTCCCGCTTCTGGGCCTGTGGCAGCAAGCAGGAAATCTGGCTGATCGACGATCAACACCACCTCGTCTCCATCCTCATTGGAGCTCTTAAGCTGTTCAATGACTGTCGTGATATCCTTTTCCAAAGCATCCAGGGCTGCATTTCCCCGTCCAGAGAAATGTAACTTTTTAGCAATGCCAGGCTCTATCGGGCTGCGCTCCAAATTGGTAGGCTTTTCTGGGGACACAGTCGATGGCGGTAACCTTCCTGGCAATGAGCCCGGCAGGGTTCGATGCGGCAATGTTGTGCGCGGCATACTCCCAGCAGTGGGCGATGCATTTGAAGGGAGGTTTACTGATTGAGGAGAACTGAATAGCTCTGACAGCCCATCAACGAATGCAAACTGTTGCTTTTCTGCCAGACGGGCAAGATCAAGACCCTATGCATTCTTTAGTATGCTTCCAAAAGAGAATCACATGTCGAGTCATAGGATAAAGGTACAAAGCCTTCAAAATATGAAACGGTAGTAGAATTATACTTACTAGTCGCTTTGCCTCTGCTCTCCAAAATTCCCAACCCCGCAAGAAACTCACAAGCACTATTTTCTTCTTAGTACCATTGTGCGGGTCATCGAATCCGAGTGAAGAGTTCGTGGCTGGTATAGCACTTAGTGCGGCATGTAGATATCTGAGAATCAACCAGTTTGATGTAGCACCTAGAATGGAGGAGACCAGCGTCAAAGACGACGCGGGTTGAGTTGATAGATAGGGTGTGAGGAGGGGTGGTAGTGGGGGTTGAGATGGCATGGTTGTGGTTCAATTGAGTGTGCCTTGATGGTTTGATTCGACTTGCAGTGCCCAGGTTGTTTCGAATGAAATTCTTGACTTTAAGATGATCAGATAACATCCATTCCACCTGGCCGCGAGTATGATGCCGATAATTGTGAGAGGGAAAAATTGTATGGAGTTTGTGATTGGCCGCTCCGGATCTGCGCCAAGAACATTGATTTGTACGGACTGGTCGCGATAATAGCAAGATTAGAGCTCTGTTTTGGGATGCCCGAGCATTTGAAGGAATTGCGCCAATAAGAGAGGCTGAAGGATGTTTTCAAGGGCCTACCTTTTCCAACTGGCTTTTTCTAGTATATCTCACGACAAACGGTTGATACTACATGTGGAATATATATACACGTTAGTATGGTCTTCAACTTCATTTCGCCAAACGAATTACCTGGATTCGCAACATACACTTCGCTGTATACTCGCCTTTCATATCCCTTGAGCTCTCATTTCCACAAAAGATCCAAAGTGTAGGTGGTATACTGATACTCCCCAATCCGGAATCTATATATGCTGCCTCAGGCCACAATGAGATTTTTTCAACCATCATCACATGACCGACCGCTTTCCCCACCATTGAGGGGAGCGTTGAAGTGGCATCTTATCCATCGCATTGCGAACAGTTCGGTCCTGGCCGATTGATGATTTCTGAAGCGCCGATCGTGAGTCTTCAACACTTTACTTTCCAACTGCGCGCAATGATTGCCATGGCATACATGCCATGTCCCTGAGGGCTGCGGTATACATCGGCTCCCGATATGCCGTTCACATGCCGCCACTTGCTAGATTGATTATCATGAATAGAGAGATTGACTGACCACCCGATAGATGACTCCCGAGCTGTGTCATGATCAGAGCGCATTGGATACGGGATATAAATAATCTAAACTGCCACGATCAAGATGGCTAGCACTCGTGATTCCCACTCATTCGCTGTATGTCTGACTGGCCCATGATTTGTGTCAGACTCAATGATGCTAATTGAAGCAAAGTGCGATGAGTGTCGCCTGCGCAAGTCGAGAGTAAGTTATCTCTTGAGATCTTTTAATGCAGAGACTGTATCACTCATTTATATTAGTGTTCGAAAGAGCGTCCGACATGCGTGCAATGTCGGCAAATAGGCAAGGAATGCAAGTACAGCCCCAAAGTCAGCAGGAGTCCTTTGACGCGGCAGCATTTGACCTATGTCGAGGATCGCTTGCATTCATTTGAAACTGCTTTGAGCAGATTGTTCCCTGGTGGAGACCTAGATGCAACCCTTCGTTCTCTCTTGCAGAACCAGGAAGCTCCAAGGCCTCCGTCATCCAAATCATCTTCAAGACACTCGACCCCAGCCAAGCCGGACCCCGAGCGGGCCGAACCAGCGGCGCCAGAGGCTTTGCCTCAGCAAGCTGACGGTTTTGACTGGGCCGAGAAAGAACTCACGCTAGGTGATCTGACGGATGGAATGGCCGCTTTGTCGATTAAACCCGAAGGAGCCGGCTATTTCGGTAAGCATTGTGTATCCTTCCTAGAAATGGATCAATACTAATTGCCATCACAGGAGCTTCATCCAGTGTTGTACCTCTTAGAGCCTTGTTTGATCATGGATTTGACTTGAACATTCCAGTTCGCTCGGCCAGATCCGGAGGCGTTCCTCTCAAAGCCCAGCTTTTAGAAAGCGCACCATCCGGATTGATCGAGCAGGCCTTTATCGATGCCTACTTTCTCAACTATCATACCAGCTACCCATTTGTTCACGAGCCCACTTTCCGGGCGCAATTCAATGATCCATCCCTGCGCCCCCATGGTGCTGCTTGGCAAATCCTACTTAATACCATCCTAGCTCTGGGCGCATGGAGTATTGGGGACGATAGCTCAGATCTAGACGTTACCTTCTACCAGGAAGCAAGAGGATGTCTCCAACAGTCATCTGTTTTTGAGACCGGAAATCTGACGCTAGTCCAGGCGTTGTTGCTGCTCAGCAACTACGCGCAGAAAAGAAACAAGCCGAACACCGGTTGGAACTATCTTGGGCTAGCTGTTCGCATGGCTATGAGCTTGGGTCTTCACAAGGAGTTTCCCGGCTGGAAGATCAGCCTTCTCCAGCGTGAAATCCGGCGAAGGTTGTGGTGGGGTGTTTTCATCTTCGACAGTGGTGCGGCCAAAACGTTTGGAAGACCAATCCTTCTTCCGGAAGAGAATGTTATGGACGCGAAGCAAGTGTTGAACATCCCAGATGAGGTTTGTTTCAACTCGGCAGTATCAAATCATTAGCTGACTTGGTTTTCCCAGGCTCTAATTCCAACAACAACTACACTCCCTTCTGAATCTCCCTTACCAACTCTCTACTCTGGCTTGATTGCACAATCTCGCTTCCATCTCCTCACTAATAGTGTCTACCAACGACTGATTTCCGCCCCCAGCATCACAGCTGAAGAAACGTTGAGTCTCCAGAAACCTATGGACGAGTGGTATAACAGCCTGCCTTCTTATCTGCAATATCCACTTCAGCCTCTCCCAATTCAGCCGACTCAACCGGACCCAGACAATCTTGCACTTGTTCGAAATCGGTTATTGTGGCGAAATTGGAATTTAATCATCTTGATCTACCGCCCAATCCTCCTTCGCTGGGCAGCTCGGCGCTGGGCACCGCACGGCAGTGGCACAAATGGACTATCCGTGAGCCCAGATGGAGGTGTTGAAGATCCATGCGAGACAGAATGCCGAATCCGTTGCCTTCAGAACGCACGTCTGACTATTGCTTCCATCTCCGAGTACATGGACAGCCATATTTGCACACGGATAGGAGCCTGGTACATGCTGTAGGTGTCTCTTACCTTAATGTTGTTTTGTCAGTACTAATATTTGTCATAGGTATTTTCTGTTCCAGGCAGGTTTAATCCCCATGGTCTTCCTCATGACCGACCCTTCAAACCCAGATGCCCCCAGCTGGCTACAAGACATACAAACCACCAAGTCTCTGCTAGCGCATCCATCATTTGGAAACAACCGATTTGCCTCGCGATGTTCCGAGGTCATTAATCGATTACTGGGCCCACCGACAGACTCTATGTCTGGCATGGCGCCGGGACAGCATTCACAGCAGATGTCTTACCAGCCTCCACAACAGGGGTTTATGCCATTTCCGGAGCATTTGTTCAGTGATCCTGGTTTTGGAGGGAGTTTGTTCCAGACGGAGCAGCCAATGCCTAGCCCTGCAGGCATGGACTTTTCAGAATGGGTGAATTTCCCACCTGCGGAGTAATGGTTGATATCCGGACATACAATGTACATACAGTCAGAATGAACTTAACGTTGGCATGAAGATGTGATATGGATTGAACCGAAATGTCGTAAACTTCAACTGCTATAGATGCAATTTCAATGCAGAAAGCCCTTCCTCACGTTGATCAGATCAACGGCTAAACCCAAGACACGAAGTCAACCACCCAAAAAGCCCCCGTCTCTCAGACGACCGCTGAAACGCAAACTTTTCATCCATCTCTTCATCGTCCTCATCAGGGTAATCCATATACCGCTCCGTCCGCAACGCAGCAATCGACACAAGATTAAGCGAGAAATCACCCTCCTGCTCCCCAAAGAAACTAAAAAAGTCAGCATCTCAGCCATAACCAAAGAATCAAATACATACCTCCGAACCATAACCCCAAACCTCTTAATATTCCTCAAATCCAACGGCTCAACATCACCGCGATCCTGATCCTTCCCACGATACGTCGGCCGGAAATCACTCCACTTGATGAAAATCGTCTGTCGGCCCTGCGCCCGGAAATCAAACTCCCAACTTAAAGAGCTCTGTTCGCGACCATCCGGTCTTTTCGGGAGAATCTGGTCTTTCACCGTGAAGGTGTAGACTTTTCCGTCGGCGCGGTCGATGACTAGTTCGATGCCGTCGTAAGCGGATAGATCCCAGTGTCGGGATTCACCGGTTGTACGCTGGGAAGCGAATCCCGCACCGCCAAGTGTGGTTATGTCGAGGTGGCCGGTGAATTTGGCGATCAGGGAGCCGGAGGAACAGTCTAGGTTGGAGTGGGAGGAGCCGCCGCGGACACGGTCGTCTGAAGAGGTCCACTCTTCTGGGGACCAGGCGCTTGGAGAGTTTAGTTTTAGTTGGAACGATGAGTAAATTTGGACATACCGGACACCGCCGAAGAGCGGGAGATGGGATGTTGGGGCCATGATGCTGTTGGTAGATGGTTGTTAATGCGTTCTTCGTGTGGCGGGGGAAGTGGAAGTGGAGGGGATGGCGTCATGGGACGGCACGGGTTCGTGCAGCGGTAGATAAGCTTATTCCGTACAAACTACATACTCCATACAAGTATCTAGACGAATCCACAAGTGATTACCGGAAGATTAATATTTGAGAAGTACTATTGACGAGACTCATTACTGTCGACGCTAGAGTTGTCGATGGTACTTCCACAGCCACCAAGGTATAGAACAACACCAGACATAGACAAAAACAACACAAACCAAACCATCAAACCTCAAATAAAACAGCAAAACAGCATCATCCTCCACAGACCCCAGATCGAATCCACAATGCGCGGCACGAACATCATCACCCGAAAACCCCCGGACCCGATAACCACCGCAGGACCGACGTCATCGGCCAAAGCAAGCAAGTTAGTTAACTAGTTAACTACCACCTCGCAGAACCTCAAAATCTAGCAAGCACCAACACAAACCACTCTACCAAAAATCCACCACAAGAACCCATAATTATCGACATACTTATAATTAATGCCAACAAAACTCTCCATCCTCGTCTTCGTCGCCTCACCACTCGACTACGCACGATACAGACACACAGCACTCCACTTCCAATTCGACGACAACGCCGCAACCGACAAGAACGAGAATGGCGAGGTGGAAACTGGGTTTCAATCGAATATGCGATCCTCAGTCATGGAGGTGATCGGGGCACCGGGATTCTTTAGTTTTGGGGAGCGTGTGAATTGGGAGATTCCTGTTTCGTCGAGTAGTGAGTTACCTTTTTTTTTTTTTTTTTTTTTTAACTTCTTCTTTTATTTTATTCTATTTTTTTTTTTTAGATTGCGCTGGGATGGAGATGGGTTGGAGTTGGAGGCAGATATGATTAATTTCTATTGGCGGCGTGGTCGAATATTTTCGGTGATGATGATCATGATGTGATGCATATGCTAATGGTTCTCAGATCTTGCGCGTATTATTCCTGTCGCGAGTATACCGTCTACAATCTCGATATCTGCGCTCCGGGATACCGTCTCGGCGACGCCGATAGCGGATAGTGAGAGTGGGTATAGTGATTGGAATAGTCAGAATTGGATTGGGGATGCGCTGGGTCGGTTAGTCGCTGCTGGATATTTGGATGGCGAGGCGCGGGATCGCGGGTTGGATGCGATGGTGGATGCGGTGATGGAGGCTGGGGATGAGAAGATTGGGTAGGGGATCGATCTCTTTCCCTTTCTACAGTGGCATTCGGAGTTGAGCATACAGACGGAAATGTACAGTATGAAGCGCTTGCATTCAAAAGTTTTGTGTTTAATGACTGTACGAGACACGGTTATGAAACCATTCATTGGCCAATTACCCGTGTTCAATTCCGGCATGCATAGTGGAAAGCCGATCCAAAACCTAACCCCGATGGGAAGAGCAAGTACCGATTTGGAAAGGGAGAAAGAAACGCGCAGGAGAAACGCTCGAACCATGCAACGCGCTGCACCCACGCTAAGCAGACAGAAGGAAGACCAGTATAAAGAATAGGTAGGGCCCCAGCCCGAGATTCGTTTCGGTTCGTGACAGTGCAATGGTTTCGGAAGACGCAATGCCCGCAAAGATAGAGATGAATGTAAGATACGACAAGAAAAAGGCAGAGAGGAAGATGCTAAGTCCAGTTCTTGGTCACTGTCAGTACACATTCCAACAGACAATCAGAAGGCACAGGTCGGAGGCTGGTTCTGAGAAATCAAACCTCATCTTCGGTCATTTGGTTCCCAGTGAATGGGCTCAAAGTCTGAGTTTTGGAAATGTGCCTGATTGTACGGGGAACTGGAGACAGTCAATGATCAACTCGCAACATGGATATCTGAAGAACCAGAGAACTCACTTTTTGAAAGGGGTGGTTGTTGGAAGAGAATGACTGAGGTTAGGTTTCATCACCAAAGGATTCAACCGAATTTGCGGACCATCTGATGACCGACTGGGCAGTGTAGTCATCGGTGGCGGGGGTGCAGATTGCATGACGGGTGGCGGAGACGAGACTGGGATGGGCGGGACTTGGGCATGGCTTTGTACAGGAGACTGATACATCTCATGCGGGGGTGAAACCCGAAACGGGCTGGCTGGAGCGGGCGAGGCCGGGGGCATGGGGGAAATGGGAGCTCCCATTCCACCAAACGCCGGGTCTGCCATCAAATTGGGAATCGACATCAAGTGGGAGTTGACGTCGAATGAGAGAGCACCTTGATCCCAGGGGGAATAGTTAGAAGTCATTGCGTACTGGTAATTGACCACAGGTGCCATATTCACAGTAGGTTCGGCTCGGTAGAGGAGATCATAATGGCCAGGTCGGTACAGCAGACAGATGGTAGCTCCGCTAGGGCGGTTGGGCAACAACTGGTGCGGCGTCACCACGTCGCCTTCGCTTCGGTCAAGATAGAGGATCTCGACCCCAAACCCAGCTCCCTCGATAACACCGTCTACCAAGGCCTGCAATCCAATCTCGTCGATCTCAGTCCTCACGGTCTCTATCTGCGTGGCGCAATATTGATCTAACGGAAGAGATAAAAATGCTTGGTATCGGTGCGGGTTGAGCTTCATCCAAGCGCTGGTCAAAAGCTGCGGTGGCCAGTGAGTTATCAGTCCTGATACCAAGAGCATCGACTTACCCTGAAATGTGTGATAATCGCGTTTGAGTTATACTCTTCGTTGAATGCATTGACCAGGAAGGTCTCATCCTGATCGCCATTCTGAATGGCTGCTGATGTTTGCGCAAAGAGCTCCTCGCTGGCATCCACAAAAATCTCGTACAAGTGCTCCTGCTGGCCTACCTGATCGAGAAGGGCGTTAAGGGACTTGATCCGAGCTAGTTCCCGCTGAACACGCAACGGGTCGCGGAGGGCGAACAGAGTTTCAAAGTAGCCAAATGCCACCGCTGAATCAAATGAGAAATTGCATCTCCGAGCGATCACCGGGGTGGAAGAACTTACCACGCCAGCCACAATTCCCATCTCCCTTCATGACCCTTGTCATGGGATGAGTGACCGCAAGGGCCTGTTTCCATGGTCAGCATTACTTAAGCCATCCTGAAACTCGTTTGATAAGAACACTCACGTTAGTTTTGGTGGCAAGAGTGGGGTCCGCATTCGCATAGTCGAGCGCGATGCTATGACTGGACTCCTTGTTGGAAACCAGAGGCCCCTATCGCGTGGTCAGCTCGTATTGCCCGCACGGATGTTTCATCGCTTACCTGGACATCTGGTTGGAAGTCATTGGACAACTTCTGAAATCGTTCCATCTCGTCCGCAGAGAGGGCATTCATGTTGGTTGAGTTGTTCATGTTGGATCCAGGAGTCAAGGCAGCTGAGAAGGAGAGACCTAGTTGGGGAAGCAGAGTGCCCGGGGCAAGAGCGTCCCGGTAAAAGCTGTCGAACTTCTGTTTCTCCGGGAAGGGATGGTGAGGACCAAAATGATTCCAGTAAGATTTTGACAAGGACATCGCATACAGCGGAGGCAGCAGCTGGGGCTGAATGGAAAAGAAGAGAAGATCCCGAGTCCACAGAAAGCACAGAAAAAAGGTGAAGTTCCGAGTCTTTAGGGTCTGATAGATGTTAGCGAGAACACGTAACACGGAAGTAATCAAAAGAAACACACTCAAAACGACTTGACATCGCCAGTAGATTTGTTGTTTGGACCGAATCCGGTTGGGATTAGACTGGTGCAACGCTACCGGCGACCCGACACTCTGGATGGACTAGACTATCATCGGCTCAGCATGGCGATCTAAACACAAGAATCATGCAGGGCGACGGTGAGATTCAGGCGTGCATGAACTCTGGGGCCAATTATTAAACAAGGATTGAAGAAAACACGATTCCAAGACACATGAGGGGTCATCACGGGGAACAGAGATGGCGATAACAGTGCTGATTGGGCCAAGTTCGTCGAGGCTGTGATTGAAGCAATCGGAAAAAGATTAAGAAAAAGGGAAAAGAACGAGACCCGAGGTCCGTGAAGGGAGATGACAATCACATTGTAAAACCGTCCATGATGTCAGAACCCGACACTGACCTTGACCACGATTGCTGCATCAAAGTGGTCGCGGGAAGGATTCAACCGCTCGCAAACCATTCAGTCATCTCGGGTTCCACTTTCGAAGTACTAGGAAATGGAAACAGGTGTGGATCGGAAAAGGATTCCGAGGTAAAACAATTCTTTCGAGTCCAGCATAGGGGAAAAGGGGAATCGAATCAAGAACTCAGGCAATAAGGAAAAGGGGCGGGGGGGAAGGAACTCAGACCTTTTGGGAAAGCAGATATCACGAGCCGTTGATCTCAGCGGGAGGGGAAAAAGGGAGAGGGAGAGAACAGCCGAGAGAGGGGAAAGAGGGAAGTTAAGTGAAGAGTTGAAGTTAGGAAGCGCGAACGAACGAACTCAACCGAGAAAAAACAAAAAACCAAAACCAAAACCAAACCAAACCGAAAGGATGGAAAAATTGCCAGGAAAATCAATCAAATCCAAGAGCTTATCAGAAATTGCGAATGAAGTAACGATGCACTACAAACTGCCAACTCACACCAGCAGGAAGCGTGACGCCACTCGTTAAGCGCGGAAGTCATGAACGGGGGAGTGAATCAGATCATATCAGTATAGAAAATCAACAATAATTCGACCGTTCATTCCAATACTTGATTTGAATCTCTTAACTATCTACCAAGTACTCTGTATCTGAAATATTGAAATACTCCCTCAACATGGACCGCTTCAAAAGCGGGGGTTCAAATCTTCCCTCGATCCGCCGTTCCGTAACGCTGGCCCCACCGTGATTGGACTTCATGCACGTCCAAGGCTGTAGGCTGTGGTTGCTTCGTCTTTCCCACCTTCTGCCCCGGTCATCAGCAATGCATTCCGCACCGAGCTTTCAATTCAGGCCTATGAGAGGGGTAAGAGAGATCATGTCGGGACATGCGAGCACCACAACTCGGAATCCACCTGAGATCTGTGCCCCGAACCTGTCTGCACTGCACTGCGGCGCTGCGGTGCTGCGGTGCTGCCGTGCCGCGGAGGAGCCCCGGTAGTTTAGAGTCGCAAGATCCCGGTATGGAGAACTTTCAGATCCCGATGGATTTGCAAACCGGATATTGGATTCTCAGCAACAGCAAGAACGAGTCGATACGAGGCGGTTCTGCTCTGACCCTCACTTTCTCTCCAGGGTCAGGGTTCATTCACATGCCATGCCTCGCTTACCGGACTCGTTTGCTCTTCTAAGCCCAGTTTCCCCATGAAATTGCGATTTTGGCCAGTGAAGGTTTGGTCGCTAGTGTCGGTGGCTGGGCAAACCCAGTCTCCTGGGTCGAATGTACTTTATACCAGACAAAAATCCCAAACTAAGGCCTTCCACACGCTTACAAAGTACTTCTCTCAGGTGTCAAAAGATCATCTTATCATTGTTTAGCGCCGTATGTCACAGCAACTCTAAATTGCGGGGCATCGGTTTCACTTGTAAACCGCTCAACTGTCAGGGCCCGTCCAAAGGGATCGAGGTTCGGCGCGAGTCTGAGTGTCAAAGAATCGGTGTGTGGGATGACGCTTTCTCCACGTGCCGCCCTAGTGTTTAGCCTTTCAGATGTTTGCGTCTCGGGGGGTTTGAGTGGGCCTCATGATGTGCGCTGCGGCTCTACCGCAGCTGATCACACTTGGAGTCTGTGAGACCTATGCCCCAGCTTTGGCTCCCATCTTCCCACGAAGGTCCCGGCGACCGCGGGGATGCATGGCCCGCAGGTTCAGCGGACCATCGCCCCCCACCCCGGAGAACATTCGGCTGGCACCGTGGGAGGCATCGTCGGCATTGAACCCTTCACCGTGGAGGGCGGTCTGCCAGAGACTGCGCAGCGAGGAATTCCACTCCTCCAACGCCCGCAATCGTTCCACATCCTTCTGACTTGACACCTCGACCGTGCCGTTCTCCTGATCAACCTTGGCATCGAGCTTTTTGTCAAGGATCAAGAAACTCAGAATGTCCAGCACCTCCGGCACGGGGATCTTGATGTGCTTCGAAATGAATTGAAGGGAGAACCGAGTGTATGGTGCAATCAACTTGAGCACAGCCTTGGTGCGCATGTTCCGGCTGACTTCGTCGATGTTCTCGGCGATGAATGGGTCGGCCAGCACGTCCGGGTGTTTGTTAAGGGTCGCTTCGTAGGCATGAATGTCATCCCGTTGGTATGCATCCACCAAATCGGTCATCGCAGCAATGCGCGGATCATTCTTGTAAGGCTTGGTCTCTTGCGAATCGAATGGATTGATGTCGGACTCCATGAGCATGGTCGTCAGCACCAGGTACTTGAGGACTTGGATCCGCTGCATTGATCCCGCCTCATCATAGTTCCGGAACGATTCGAAAAAGTCACTCTGGGCCTCCTTCCAGTTCTCCTCGCTCATATGCATCTTGCCTCCACACTCTCGGATGATTCCCATGATCTTGGGATGGGGTACGGCCGACCGGACGCGGAGTGCTCGCAGGTAGAGCGCCTTGAGGCGTTTGTTGTTCTTGGTTTCCGCATACATCTGGATCTCCAGCGCATACAGTTCAAGAAGATAGGTGCCTTTGCTGGTGTCATCCGACCCGTCCTCCCGCTGGCATGCCCGATGCAACTCTCGCACTTTCTTGCTGAGCTGACCGTATTCCTTCCGCTCCAGCCATAGCCGGGCCAATTTGATGTTGGTCTTCAGCCATAGTCGCTCATTGTTGGTGTTTTGGAAAGAGTCGAGGGTTAACGAGTAAAACTCCTCCATGCACTGATAAGCTTGGGCGTCGTCGGATCCCTTTTCAATGTAGTCGAGCATATTATTGATGGATTTCTCGGAGTAGTTGCGCGTGACGGCGGACTTGATATAGGTCAGAAGTTCTCGATAATGTTCGACAGCCTATGATGTTTAGAGACATTAGCATCATTTTCTGATCGTGAGACGGGTAGTTCTCACATCGCCATATCGGCCGAGCTTGAATTCCAATTTGATGGCCTGTTTTAATCCTTTGAAGCCCCTAGTCAGATGTTCAGCAATCGAGACCAGCATCAATCTCGGTCGCTCGACACCAACCATTCGCTTTTGTCTTGCTCCAGTGCTGGTATGCCCAAAAACTCATCCACCGCCTCCTCCGGGTTATCGACCTTCATTTGCTTTGCATTGTAGTATTTGTTCTCAATTCCGATGTCACCGGATTCGTCTTCGTCGGCATCTTCATACTCAAAGTCGTAACTGCGATTCGGATTGTCAGTTCAACCGGAGAAAGTGACGGGCGGAGAAGGGGTGCGCACTCCTCATCAGCCGAGTCTTGCATGAAATCGTCGTCAGACATTTTGGTGTACTTTTCGAGAGGGTGAAAACAATAAGGGTATCAAGCAAAGTAGAGTGTGGGGTGAAAAGAAAGAGTGCAGACTGGGGTCGTGGAAGTGGTCGTCGCGGGGTGTTGGAGAAGCTCGGAGTGGAAACTGTCCGCCTTCACTTATCACAGGCTTTGGTGACATCAATCAGTCAATTTGATGAAGTCAATCTCAGGAAATAGAAAATTGATTCTTTTATCTGTTTTGCAGCAAGGAAACAAATTTCTCGGCAAACACACTTGTCCTACGTTCTAGAACCTGTCAATGGTATGGAGAATCGGGGCAATTCCCGAAGGAATCCATTGTTTACGCTGCCCATCTCCATTCTCCATACATCTTTCACCAAGCACGCGGGGGAGATCGATTCCACCGACATCTAGAGAAAGCCCTGCTGATACTCCTCATCCTTGAGCCAGTTGCCAATCCAACCACCAGCTGGTCACAGCTACAGTAAGTCCGAACAATTGAGATCTACTGAATGGTATCCACAGCTATCAAGCCCGGAGCTATCGCAAAAACAAAATCCATCTCTCTTCGCCTGGGAATGACAAGGAGAAAGACCGCAGAAGGCACCAGCGAGCAAGTTCAAGACCATCGAGCATCAAATGAGACCAAGTGGACCGGAAGGGGGGTACCACGTATTGCGTACCTTATTTGCCGATCCCTTTCAGGGCGCGATGTCATCGACTTGGGCAGTGCTGGAATCCTCCCCCGTCCACCCGCTTGGTCTTTCTCCCCGCCACATTGCGCTTAATCTCCGACGCTATATTATTACCTTCCAGACCTCCTTTTCGTCGCTTCTGATCTCCTGTCAACCCTTGAATTCGCAATGGAGCTATGTGGGCGTCAGAAGGTTGTCCAGCGCAAGATGGTGCTGCTGTAAGTTTGCCTCGGAGCTGTAGCTCGTCGCATTCGCACGTCTGAAATCACCGCGTTCTAACACACGTTACAGGGGCGATGGTGCGTGCGGAAAGACGTCGGCGCTGAATGTGTTTACAAGAGGGTGCGCAATTCCCCCTTCCTCTTCGCTCCCCGAGCTGCCCCCGCCCCGAACCAGACAGGACTAGCTAACGCCGCTCCGCCAGTTTTTTCCCGACTGTCTAGTAAGGATGACCCAAGGAATACTGAAGTGATGGATATGGTTCGGATTACTGACCGTGTTTGATTTGCCTTGCGCAGCGAACCTACGGTCTTTGGTATGCGCGCTTGACCTCAAAGCTCCTCACAACTTGCTAACAGTGTTTCTAGAAAACTACGTCCACGGTATGACTACCAGGCGCCCTGTTAAGCTGGTCGACCCACTCATGCCCGCATATAGATATCTTTGTCGATAATGTACATATGGAGCTGTCGCTATGGGATACCGCCGGACAGGAGGAATTCGATCGGTTGCGCGCACTGTCCTACGAGGACACGCACGTACTGATGCTTTGCTTCAGTGTACGAGAACTCGCCAATTGACCTGCAGCTAAACAAGGATGGCTGACGGATACATGCAGATCGACAGCCGCGATTCGTTCGAGAACGTCAGTTCCAAGTGGATTTCCGAGATCAACGACAATTGCCCCGGTGTGAAAGTCGTGCTCACTGCGCTCAAGTGTGACTTGCGAAAGGATGATGAAATGAACGATAACCCCGATGCCATCAGTTTTAACCAGGGACTGGCCAAGGCGAAGGAGATTGGTGCTGTCAAGTACCTTGGTACGTCATATCCCTCTGATCAACCGGCAAAACTAATTTGATTGTTTTGTTTAGAGTGTTCTGCCGTCCAGAACCGCGGCATTAGAGAAAGCTTCTATGAGGCTGCCAAGGTTGCCTTGGAGGTGAAGCCGGCCGGGTCCAAAGGATCCAGCTCGTCGTGTGTCATTCTATGAACGAACCTTGGACCATTGGCACTTTTTTGGGATCCTCATGCCCTTGTCTTTTCGCGCTTCCCCTGGTTTTCGATGTTTGTTGATTCCCCTATGCATTTGACGTCGACCTTCGAGACGATTCAGTTCTTTCCTGGCCTGGACTACGCATCAATTGCAGGCCCAGAGCATTTTGCATGGCTGCGCCCCTGGTTGTGGAAGCATTTCAGCGAGGTTGGCTCTTTACTTACTATCTAGATATTTATATAATGCTTATTGGATTCATTCCACGATTCCGAGTTCATAGTCCTGTACACTCAGCGATGTTCCAAGCACATGCATTGAACATCTCAAGCTATTTAAAGTATATGCAATATTTCAATATTAAATATCTCACCCACGCAAAAGATCCTCCGCCTGCACCGAATAAACCTCCTCAATCTTCTCGCCCGTCGCCCCCTCCCCACAAGCAAAATCCGCATTAACACGACCAACAAACTTCTCTACAAACCCACGCGCAACTTCATCAACCCCAACACCCAACACTCCAACCCCCTGCAAACTCGTCGCTTCCCGCCCCTCAAGTCCACAGGCCACAATCTGCCGAAAGTACCACATCGGATCCTGCGTCACATTCAACCCAATTCCAAAACTACTAATATTCCGCCGCAGATGCACGCCCACCGCCGTGATCTTCTTCGGCTGCGCGTCCGGCCCGGAGTATGGATCGTGCACCCATACGCCCGGGTCCTCCGTTACAAACCCCTTCACCCTGTACCCGCGCAGTAGATCTATCACGCTATTCTCCAGGACACGGATGTGGCACCGCGGCGTGAGGCCGAGTCGTTTTAGGTCGAGGATCGTGTACGCGACCATTTGGCCTGGTCCGTGGTAGGTTGTTTGGCCGCCGCGGAGGGTGGGGACGTATTCTGCTTTGGCGGGTTGGGATCCGGATGGTGTGAGGATGCCGCGGATTGGTTCGAGGGCTGGTGGGAGGGAGAGGTTCGTTGGTGAGTGGGGACATGTGTTTGATGGGGGGAGGTCGCGACGGCCGGTGGTGTAGACGGGGTTTGGGGAGAAGGTGATGATTGTTGGGTCTGGAGCTGGCGGGGAGACTCCGGGGCCGGGGTGACTTGGTAGGGATGTTGTTTGGGAGGATATTGAGCTTGGACGGGCGAGTTTCTTGTGTGTGAGGAAGCGGGTTGTGAGGGCTTGTTGGATGTCCGAGACCCGGGCGAAGGGCGTTGTGTGTGGGAGATGGAGGTGGGCGAGTCTCATTTTGAATGAGGGGTCTGGTTTGAATGGATTGTGGGGTTTCAATTGATTTAATCGAGGTTCCGGGTCATTCTGGGTGGTGAGTGTGCGGGTGCGTTTTCCTCGGAGTTGTGAGGTCAGTGGTTTGGTTGCGGAGCCCGAGCTTGTCTGATAAGCTTGATAACTGGTCATCTACTACCCGCTTGGACTTGTTAAGATATTAGTACGGATTGTTAATTGAACCACATACAATTTATAGGGCGATGTGAGAATCATGTACGAAATATTGTCTTTTCTTGTTGTATTGTGATCCAGAATTATGCTAGAAAGGAATTTATTTTCAAGTGATATCGAAGCTGTTCAACCGGCAGTCCGAAAACAAACTACAATCACAGGTGATATTCAAATTAGTATTCTGGCATGCTTCTCCCAGTCTAAACACAGTCAAGAGTGGGCTTTTCCGGGACGACCCGATCAGAGCATCAGGAAAGTAGCATCATGACGATGGCACGCCATTGACCAGTCCCTCCTGCGATTGCGGGGGAAGCAAGATCCAATCTCGGACTCCACCCTTCCAATCAGCAATACGGCCCTCCCGTACCTGCACAGTCACCACCCGCACGCCACTGTCAATGGACATGCTGGGCCGTCGCTGGCTGGGATCCGGTCGAGGTTGCTGGCCGAACAGATTGATTTCCTCCTCCTCAAAAGTGTTGTTCTCAAGATGACGTTCCTTGCACCACGATTCCTCTTCTGAACCAGGTTCGAGAAAGCGAGCCGAGCCGGAGATCGTAGTAGAAATGCTGGAGAGTGCACTGGTGTTCAGGTTGAGGAGTAAACTAGCCAGCGAGGATCGGGTCGCTGCTGGCGGAGGAGATCCATCACGTTCCCCCTGGTGGCTGGGTGCCCGAGTTGGCGGACGGTGGGAGACCCAGTCATGCACCAGGAGCGAGATCCGCGGGTTGGACATGAGATGGTTTGTCTTGCGCGATGCGGGGTTCGTGGTCATGATGATGGTCGGGTACGGGTCGAAGGGGGTGGACGGGAGATAGGTGTAGGACATCAGGGAGATGTGAGGTGTAAGATTATCGCATGTTGCCAGATGGAGCTGATGGAAGTTAGTATGCCCTGCTATTCCGTGAATTGAATCGATGCAGACATACGAAGCGGGAGTTCTTCAGGCACGACACCACCTCCGAGGGCAGTGATGTTGCCTCATGGGGATGAGTGGTGGTTGCCGAGGCCTCGTACGAGAGGGGAGGATTGAGCGAATCAGTCATGATGCCTGAGGGCGCACGCGAGAAGCTTGAAGATTAGCAGCAACGGATGTGGGATGGGATCTACCGGGCGGTGAGGCTAGGAATACGTCATGGATAGATCTGCCACGGTACTTTGGCTTCACGATGTGAGATGATGGAGATTACGCTGCTTTCATGAGCATTTGAGCATCAGGTTTCAGTTTGGAAACCAAATAAGCTTCGCAGGGGTATCCGACAGAATTTGAACCATCCGCCTATTTGATCAGGGATACCAAATGGTTCTCGATGGTCTGCTAGCGTTAGACAGATTACGAGTCAATGAAACAAGATTGACCAATCACCACTGGTTGTAATGCCATACCAAACATGCGCTCTATCAAATAAGTAAATGACCCAGCCGCAATGAGTGGTCGTCTGAACTCAGCATCTTACAACATTAGATTCCTTGATGAAATTCCTTTTTAATTTTGCTAGTTCCATGTGTAGATTGGTCTTGGTTTGATAGATCTGCATCATTATCGTAACTCTCTGTCATCGCACCAAGCAAATGTTCATGGATGGTAGCCTTAATCTCGGATAAGGTAGTCATGGTGGAGTAACTGAGCCTCACTAGTGGGTAGTACAATTCCATGGGTCTTTCTGTTTTAGTGGACTGTCAGTTTTGACAGCTCAACGGGAGTGAGATTGCTAGCTTCACAGTAAAATGAGCCACCGGGTATGAATCTATTTGTCTACCCCGTGAATATTCGTGTGATCTTTTATCCGGACTTGGCAAGACCAATCGCAGCGAGTCTAATGGTAAGAGTCTGGACCAATATCACGTGTATACTCATGGTGCCTAATCGTCAACCTAATACAAGCACCTCTACAGGTACCTGTATCAGAGTTCATAGTATATTGCAGTAGTATTAAAGCAATTTATGCATTTTGACATTTTGAAAGTGAATGTCACCGCAAGAGGTGGAGTCGAGAAGCTGGATTTCGTCATAATGGCAAAATGGGGCTTCCTCTGACGATCCTCGACGGGCACTGTTATGATCCTTTCGAGGATGAGAAAGAAGCTAAAAAATACAGGACGGAGTAGTTTGAGTGAATTGCCGACATGCATAGAAACAATGGCTAAGGGAGTTCGAGGACTCCAATGGACCATTCATAGAGAATCACCTTTCCCGAAAGAGTTTCCCGATGTCATCATGACCCCCGTTACCCCGAGCTCACCTTTCCCCGCACATCTCCAGTTTGTCCGGTCTTTTCAACTATTCGTCCGTCAGCAGTGCAGGAATCTTAATCGCTGATCGCTGAGATTACACTTTGTTTGGAATTCTGTAACATAATATCCACCCGGTGGTGGTGTGTATCGCGTGCCCTTTTCCCCCCCCTTCATCCTCCCTACTCCTTCCCCTCCCCTTAACCTCCCCCTCTTGACTTTCTCCATCTCTCCTTTGGTCGGGCTTCCGACTGTTGAAGTCCTTCCCTTCTACGTTTTGTTTCAAGGCCCTTCCCTTCCCGCTTTCAAACACAACCAACTCGATACCCCAACGCTTTCTCCCTTTGCTCATTTTTGCTTCCTCCAATCCTACCCCTACCATGCTGGGCCCACGTTTTCTTCGTTCGGCGAATTCGCTGGTGCGGCCGTTCAGCTCGTCCGCCGTTGCCTATCGCGCTCCCTCCATTAGAGATGTGACGGCCGACTCGGCCCAAGAGTTCGGTCGGCGACAGAAGGAGTTTCGCGAGAACCTCGAAGAGGCTCGCAAGAGAAAGGAACAGAAAGAGAGTCAGTCTGTCAATGCTTCTGTCTCTACCCCAGCCCGTGAGTTCGCTCCCACTGCTCCGAGTGTGAGCAATGCGAGCAATGATGATCGAGCTCGCCCTCCCTTTGACGCGGCCAACGTTCTTGACCAAAAGGCAATTGGCTCACTTGCCATGCACCGTTATATAGGAGAAGACCAGCCACAGGATCCTAGCAAACGCGGGCCACTGTCCTCGCTGATCTACGGCACCAAGGAGGGTCAGCACTTCGACAAGGACATTGAGCGCTCCTTCTCGCAGGTCCTGGCGCGTGGCAAGTACGTCCACTCGATCGTCTTTCACGATGTCAAACCCGACAAGGTCGACGAGTACGTGGACCTGGTGGGCCAGTGGTACCCTCGTATGGCCAACATGGAGGAGAATCGTGTCAACCTGGTGGGCAGCTGGCGCACGCAGGTTGGCGACAATGAGACATTCGGTAACACCCCTGTGTCGCGTGCTTCATTATGGTAGCGCTAATCTGCGGTCTTTTTCACTGGAATAGTTCACATCTGGGAATACCAGCGCTACGAGGGCTACCACACCTCCCTGCACAACATCTCGCAGCACCCCGAATTTCCCGAGTTCGACCGCAAGCTGAAGAATCTGATCAAGAGTAAAAAGACTTCTTTGATGCAAGAGTTCTCATTCTGGCCCACGACCCCACCTCGTCGGCTGGGCGGTCTTTTCGAGCTTCGATCGTATACCTTACACCCAGGCAACCTGTTGGAATGGGAAACACACTGGCGTCGAGGCCTCGCCGCTCGTCGGGAGGTCATGGAAGGTGTGGGTGCGTGGTTTGTCCAAATTGGTGACCTGAACACAGTGCACCACCTGTGGCAGTTTGCCAACCTCGAGGAACGCAAGATTCGCCGGGAGGAATCATGGAGTGTCGAAGGATGGGCCGAGACGGTGCACAAGACCGTTCCTCTCATCCAAACGATGCAAAGTCGGATTCTCGTCCCGATGCCATGGAGCCCCGTCGGTTAAACGGATGGATATCTTGCGCTGCTGAACCTTGACTTTATCTCTATGTGATTGTACTAGCAATGAGCGGGGGGATCATTCTATGAGCACTTCACCGTGGAAGTTGCGGCATTGTTGCTGGAACCAATGGTTCCAGCTTACTACCAAGTACCTAGGAAAGCGGGACCGAAATATTGCGGAATACCAATGAAATAAAGAGTACCTAGGTAAAGAGATGGTCTTGTTACGGGACCTTCGTACCGGGTCCCAGTAGAACGTTGATACTAACTGGGTTTAAAAGATTTAGATAGAATTCCACATTGGTGCTATCAGGGTCCTTTGTACAAAGTCCTGAAAACCTTGGAATTAGATTCTCGGCCGAAGGACTAGCTTTCCTTATACGAGCGTTCTATCCTATACCTAACCCTTTCCAAAGTTTTTCCTTATTTTTTAAAAAATCCTTTTTGGGCCTAGAATAATACCATCAACTGCAACATTTTGGTCTGATCCCTTACAGTAAACCTAGAACCTCGCCACCTGAGCACTATGTTTGACCTGAAGGTCAAATGCCCGGGCCCGATAGAATCATATATATTTACATAGTAGCGCACTATCACCACTATGAAAAACAAGAAGTTCTGCCTAAGAAAAACTTTGCAGTGATTCACATCATCACCTCCAAATTCCTGACTATGTGATCTCGCAATATAGTGAGAAATTCTTAAGCAATCGTAGTAATTGATCAGGAGATAGTAAACTCCGGAAAGCTAACTTCTTTTGACTCCAAAATGATGAGTTTCAACACACGTCAGTGTTTAATCCGGCTCCTCTGTTATTGAAAAAATCCTATCAGGTTCGTCTGCTGTCTCCGGGAACTTGATCTCTCCTTGCATTTTTAGCAATCGTTCCCTTGATCTGGTACCCTATAGTGATGCACCTAGTTAGATTCAATAAAATTATTTAATAAGACTTTTGCGTACCTCAATAAATTACTCCATCTAGTCCAGTCCACCGGTGGAATGCAGTCAAGTCCGAACTGCTCCTTCAGGAAGCCCTGCAACTCGGAGTCTTCTAGCGTGGAGTCCTCAGTTTGCGGGAAGCATATACCCTTAATATCAAGGCTTTCGTCGGACAGTAGTGGGTTAGGAATCACGAACTGAACAGTATGTAGGTGTCCTGTCTTATCGAACTCGTCCGAGTAATACGGGCGTGAGGCACGTAGAGTTGAGAACTCGGCTATAAATACCGACTTGTCGGGATCGATTTCGAGATTCGGCCGTCCAGGGATTTTCAGCGTCTTAACGAACTCATGAAACGATTCCGGCGCCTGTGACCGGATGTTCTGGAATCCACGTGCAAGCGCAGCTTGGTTGAGCTCGTACTTGGGCAAGTTTTCCCAGCCAGATTTTAGGGCGTGGATAACGCAGTCACTTTGAAAATTATAAGCATTAATATATGGAGGAGAAGTTCACATACAGATCCCAAGGGTCCACCCTGTATTCTCCAGGGCGAGGCGACGCGTACTTCCCCGGGCCAACTTCATCATATGGGTTGTCCGAGGTGTCCAATTTAGCCGATTTACGGAGGAGACGACGACCTTCGTCCTATTTCCCGTGTTTAGTCAAGCATCATCTGAGAAGAAAAACACCTGATCTAATATGATCCGTTCGAGACAAACATACCAGGACGACTGATCTATAACCGATAATCGTACGATCATTGGCTCTGGCTGGTTCGACTGATTTTTTGCAGAACCCGGGCAAACGCCATCTTTTCTGGAGCGAGTCTACCTGAGATAGCCCATCGGAGGCTGCACTTTCCCCGTTGTGATTTGAGAGTGGACTTGATAAAATGCCAGCGGAGGAATTCGAAGGAAAGTCGGGCTGAGTCTGAGTAGAAAGTGCAATAGCAGAGCCTACTAGGCTTAGAATGCCGATAGTAGAGAATCTCATGGCCTACTCGCTAATCGGTGGCATCAGAGTGTCAAAGAAGATAGTGGCTATTAGTGAAGATCGTAGAAATTAGTTGCAACTAATACCATTTTATCCTCCTACCCCTTAGGAGACGGGCACCCCAAATCAAAGATCAGGATAAAGGATTCAAGCCAGCAAGACTAGGGCGCCGCCCTGTTGACTTGTACTCCATTCCTGCAATATGCAGTTGTAAGTAACACTTCTAATAAACGACGTACCCAATTGGTACACTTTGATATACCCCAGGAATTGGCCCCTGACCTGAAACCCAACCCGCATAATCCAAGAATATTACTAGCCCAAAACGCATCCTCTTCCCCTGTCACCAGATCCTGGAAAGATGAACGCTCCTCGTCTTTCAGTATCATTTCTCTCCTTGACCGTCGGGCTGACTATCCTGTAAACTCCGTAAACCTTGCTCACACATCCTGCGACCCAGATAGCCGGAAATTGGCACTGGAGTTTCCTGCTAGTATCCCGGAAGAGAAGTGATATCCGCCAAGATGGGCTGAATTCATTGACCGACTCAGCCCTGCTCGTTACTAGCTCTTGCAATCGATGCCCAGGGGCGACCCAGATTGCAGATCCTCTCCTCTGTTCTAGGGCATCTTGGTGCTCACAAGCATCTTTCACTTACCCTCATTTTGTTAGAGATTACGCGGATCGACCGAATTGCATGAGAGGGTAGAGAGATTGATGGGAAGAGAGATATGTGTAGAATTCCCCTATGGGGTTTAGGTGCCTAAAGGCAGAGACATGTGATCTGACATGTCAACACATTTCCATCCCAGTATTCTGCTTAAATCCCTCCGGATACCAATTGACCTCGTTGAGAGTGATTCCCTTGGCAAACATTTTGTAGCTGTCTGCATTGAGCACCGTGTCCTCTTTACCGTGCTTGTCAAAAGCCAACAGCCGGCAATTGAGAGACCTATACGCGACAACCTCTTCCCCATGTCCCTCGGGGCGGAATGGTACGTCATAAACTGCTGACGTTTAGTTCTTGTCCTCTCTTCAATCATCCGGTGTTTTTCACGCACTTTTGTTGTTCGCCCAATGCATTGCCTCGTGCAGAAATGTAGCACCGGGTGTCTCTTCGTCGTCCAGCGCTTGATCTAAATCTGACGTCTCCGTAATTCGGGCCTGGTCCTCGATCGCTTGCTCGAGACTTTTCAGCCTGAATTTTCCTCGACAGATCATGATCATTTCTGCATCTTCAGAATAAAAGCCCCCGTTGCGTTTGCATGGGCTGCTCATCGCGAATGTTTTAGGCTTGTCCCACGGAGCTAAAACGGCCGTTTCCATGTCGTACTTGCCTGGCTTGACCTGAGGAGAGAAGTACTCTGAAAGATAGTATCCCACCACATCCGCGTCCGTGATCTTTCTGTTTGGGTCCTGTTCCTCCCGATAGGCCTTGATTGTTTTCTCCTCTGGACTCAGTCCTAGATCCCCAAGGGTGGTTACTTTTCTTAGGTCCTCATCGCCGCATTCCATCCTTATGAGCTGCTTGTTCTTAAGAAGCTTACCCAGGAAGCCCTGGAAATTGACTGATGCGCATCGAAAAATCAACTCAAGGCCCTTGTGTGGTTCAATCCTCTGTGCGTAAGAGCGGACTCACAGTTGGCTGTGTGCAATCTCTCTCTCCCCTCAGTGATAACCAAAGGGAAATCTGTTTCCTCATCCAGCTCTGGTTCTTCGTCGTCCATGCGCGCTTCATACCTCACACCGAATGATCTGTAAGCCATGTTCAACATACGGATGTTTTTATCGCTATTTTCGAACTCATTATTCTCGAGGAGTTTTTCGAGTGCCTCGACGGCATTTGTGGCGAATATGGCCGCTTCCTGGAGAGTCTGGTCCATTGGTTCGTCCGCACATGACCCTGGTTTGCCAGCTGGGATCATTTTTAGGAGGTCTTCGGCTTTGAGGCCATGCAGGTCCAGACCGTCCAGGTCCAAAGGGAAAGCCCATCTGATGAAGAAGCAGGCCAGGACAAGCACCAGCTGTAGTCCAAAGGATCTCATGCTCGATGAGGATCAGAAGCGCCGCGGGCTTCCAAGTGGAAATGGAAAAGTCGTGTATGGAAGGAATTAGAGCTTATTGAGCCAGCATTATGAAACAAATGATCAGAAGGATCACAGCTCAGTGCTCAACGCCCTGGCCCCCTGTTCATTGCCCGGCCATTTGATTTATAATGGATTCAGGGCTTAAACGGCCCCAATGTCTATTTTCATTTTCATTTACTTCGTGAACTTTAAGAAATTGATAAAACACTAAGTTATAACTTCGATTAGGACTACAATACACTAGAAGTTGATGTGTCTAGCCCTTCCCGTCTTAATTTCTTTTTGAGAGAACAGAAACCGACCGAGGGTCTGCCACATATACACAAAGTACTATCCATAGACAAATTCTACCCAGTTTCAACCATCTCACGTTGAAATCACCTTACAATCCCCAACATAGCTGAATTGAACCAGCGAATTGAGAGCTGTATCCAAGACCTTATCGACGCAAAAGAGGATAATCTTAGTCTCTCTACAACGGTTCCTTTCGATATATGTCGGAAACCAGGTTTCGTCGTTGGGAAGTTTTGAAGTCTCCTTCGGAATCTGCAGTATATCAACACAGAACTAGCAATCGAGCGGAGATTATGTACATACCTAGAGCTATAACTAAGCTCCTTATAACATCTTCTAATAGGTTACCTAGGTAGTGTAACCGAACCCGACCTCGGGTAAAACCCACTTCTGGCCAAACTTGTCAGTGATGTAACGCATTCAACACCGCGGAAAACCAGCGTGTCTAGTGTCTGCACGTGCCCAGCCAAGCGTCCTTGACTCGATCGTGCAAGAATCCCAGATTCACGGGGGAAATCAAGTCCCTGAAAATTCTAATAAACTCTAAACTCATGAAAACAGAAAATCATCGACAATCAAAACAAACACGTCTCAACTTCCCAACCGTGTCCATAGTGGATCAAGTCAAAGGGACCAAAGGACCAAAAGTGGCCGCTTTGTTTTGCAGACTCCGCCGATCTCGACGTCGGTGTCCACCCAGTCTTTGCGCGCCAGCGGGGCCCGTTTTTGGTTTTGACCCGCTCATGCCGCTTTTCCTTCAAAGAGCTCGGTCCAACACTTCTTCCTCTACGCCTCAATCCTCTGCACTTTAGCGTTGCTCTCCTGCGCCTCTCTCGCTTTCGTCGATTTTCTCCTCCGTTCCACCGTACCGACAGGGATATATGCGTTGAACTGCTACCACCGATCGTGAGAATTGAGATCCGCGGTCCCGGCTAGGAAGGAGAATGGTGTACATTCGGCAACAACATCTCCCCAACCTCCGCAACTACAAATATGCGGGTGTCGACCTCTCCCCGATCAGTACCTACATCCTAAAACCGTTCTATAACAAATGCGTGATTGGTCTTTTCCCGATGGGGATGGCGTGAGTGGATTCCTGCTCGTGGGCTCATGGGGACATGAGCTTCGCGTCTGCTTTATATGGTTCTTTTCTGTTGAGGATTTTGGCTGACTATTCGTCTTGTTGACTTGGCGCGTTTCAGTCCTAATGCCGTGAGTTCTTTTCTTGCTTTCGGCATGTCGAAGGCTGTCTGGAAAATTCGTTGCTGACAACGCTGTAGATTACCCTCACCGGATTCGCGTTCGTCATTATCAATTTCTTGACCATCATGTGGTACAATCCCAATCTGGACACGGACTGTCCGCCTTGGGTCTATGCAAGCTTAGCCGTGGGCTTGTTTTTGTACCAGACCTTTGATGCGGTCGATGGTATGCAGGCGTAAGTATGCAGAATTGCTTACTTGAGGACATTCATTGATTTCGAGTAGACGGAGAACGAAGCAAAGTGGTCCGCTCGGAGAGCTCTTTGACCACAGTATGTCTTCTAAAATACTGCAAAGGTGGAAAATACTGATGTACTTGGCTAGGCGTCGATGCATGCAACACTACGCTTGGCGTTCTTGTCTTTGCTGGTGCCATCAATCTCGGCCAGTCCTGGATGACATTTCTAGCTTTGTTTGGAGGTGCGTTAAAATACAGGCCTCCATTCCAGATCGGATGCTGATGTCCTTGTAGCAACCATGACATTCTACGTGCAAACCTGGGATGAATACTATACGCAGATCTTAACGCTGGGTGTCATCTCCGGACCCATCGAGGGTGTGTTGACCCTGTGCACTGTTTATTCGATCACTGCCTACATCGGCCACGGTAGCTTCTGGCACCAGCCGATGCTGGAAACCCTTGGCGTGTCCAAACCCAGCTTCCTTTCAGAGGAGATCTACGAAATGCCCTTCACCCAGTGGTACCTTGTGTATGGCGGGATCGTCCTTTTCTTTTCCACCGGCGTCAGCATCATGCATGTCATGAATGTGCGCCGTCAACGTGGGGAGGATCCTTTTGTTCCGCTGTACGGATTGCTTCCCATGGTGGCGATCTGGACCTTGGTTCCAGCCTACCTGTACCTGCAGCCGGCTGTTGTGGAGAACCATACCATTCCATTTGCACTATACGTTGGTCTGATCAATTCCTACTCCGTTGGTCGCATGATCGTCGGCCATCTTGTGAAGTCCGGGTTCCCGTACCATAATGTTCTACTGTATCCATTAGCGCTTGGGGTGATTGACAGTGCGGGAGCTCATTTTGGTCTTTGGTCCGCCCCGGTGCTTGGATATGGAATTGGTCAGACAGCGTTTGTGTTTGGATGTCTGGGTCTGGCGGTTGGCACTTATGGTAGCTTCGTGGTGAGTTTTTGGTTGCTAACCAGGTCCACGTGGTTACATTCGGCTAACTCGACCCAGTTCGACGTGATCACCACCATCTGCGATTATATCGACATCTGGTGCTTGTCTATTAAATACCCGTTTGTCGAGGAGACCGAGCGCAAAACCGGCGCCGCCGCGAAGGCCCAGGTGGAGGGTGCAACTAAAAAGATCAAATAAAGAAGCTGATTACAGGCCGGCCATACATCCTCGGGGCTATCGTGCGTGAGGGCGGATTCAACCTCGGTCATCACGACGATGTAAAGGCGCTACCAGGAAATGCGGGGGAATGGATGACCGAATGGCACACGAGCGGTTGCTGAAACAGGAGGACATGAATGATCTGGGGAATTAACGATTTCGGATTCAGTACATAATGATTGTAATGTCGATTGCTCCGCGTGATAGAGAATATGAGTGTAATGTGTGATGTGAAGAAAGTGCTCGACCCGAAACTTCAAGAGAGTATACAAGCACCTGACTGCTTGCCTGTTTCTCCAGGCAGAACCGTGGGTCGTGATTGGACGGTCATAATCTGGCGGTGTGATTGGCGGAACCTCCCCCTCGCGCCTACCCAAAAAAGGCAACCAAGCGAGGGCCACAACCCTACCGCTTGGCCCAAATCCCTTCAGACTTCTCCTGGCTTCTATTCCGCTACACACAAGGCCATCGCCATCAGCGCCATTCATCAACCCACTCGCTGATCTTCAATCGTCAAGATGGTAAGCGCACCTTGCTCTCCTCGACGGATTATTTCTCGCCGCGGATTTCTCGTTCCATCCATTCGCCATGGTTCGAGCGGTCATCAAAAAATTATCTCATCAAAAATCTTCCGAGGCTAACGATCATCGCCATAGGTTCTCGCGGTCGACCTCCTCAACCCCACGCCTCAGGCTGAGGCTCGCAAGCACAAGCTGAAGGTACGACAGCCTCTACATCCGAACAAATCGAGCATGGAATGAAATGTGTGGTCCGAGGGAGGATGGATTGGGGCCAGCATGGACTCTCGGCATCAACCTCAACCCGCATCTGAATTCTCGACGAAGCGATCATGATGAAACAATGGAACAAAAGCTGATGGAAATCTTGTCTAGACCCTTGTGCCCCAGCCTCGCTCCTTCTTCATGGATGTCAAGTGCCCCGGCTGCTTCACCATCACCACCGTTTTCTCGCACGCCCAGACCGTTGTCATCTGCGCCGGCTGCTCGACTGTCCTCTGCCAGCCCACCGGTGGCAAGGCCCGTCTGACTGAGGGCTGCTCTTTCCGCCGGAAGTAAACGAGACGCGCAATGAATTTTTCTTTTTTGTCTTGTTGAAAACGCACAGAGGATAGCATGGAGCAATTAGGATGAAAATACCAGTCCGGGTTTTTGACCTCGCTTCGGATTCGGCTTGGTTCCGGAGATCGGCCGTTTCCTCAAAATGTCACATACCAACCTTTTTCTCTTTACCTTGATATCTCTTTCCCTCTACCTTCCACGGGAGATGCCTTGGATGGTCTTCAGTTCGAAAGTGCTGAGAGACTGATTCAGGTAATGATATGATACGAACCATACCGCTTCTTCCCGGAAATCAAAAAACCTCAAAAATTGATTGAATGTGACGTCTTGACTCGTGTCTGCGTCGTCCTACTTCCTCCTTTGCTTGAATCTTGCGTGTGATGCGCAGCGTTTTGATTTGATGTCATTTGTTTGCATGACAGATAGAAGATGGACTCGCCTACTTCGAAAAGCACCCGATCAAAAGCACGGCAGCATTAAGGGAGTTCCGGATATCTGACACGACTTGTTGTGCCATGATATTTTGATTTGATGTATCTGCTATTTGTATACTGGTTGATCTCAATTGATTACCTTGCTTTGCAAGAATCTGTAGCAGCCTGTAGATACCTGTAGACACATCTGCCATTACCAAACTACGCCGTCTGCATTCTATAGATCGAACTAGCCATACATAGTAGACGGCCAGACAATGCTAGTCCAGTTTGCAATGACAAGAATCCAGTCCTCAAGCATCAACCTGTCTGTCTGCACTGCACCTTATTCGAAGACAAGCTACGGAGTAGTCCCAGCATACAAAGTCCTACTCATTCCCTCACATACAGTACTTAATCCTATGTATTTCCTTCAACCCAAGGACACTGATAGTTATACGAACTGCTAACCTCCGATACTCTCAACACCAGTGAAAGACGCAGAATACCACCACCTTCTAAATGAAACGTCATTCTCAGCCGATCGCTCGAAAACGCGTGCCCGGCAAATCCACTGCTGCTCTGCCCCCACACCCGAGATGTGCATTCTCCACCCTAACTACGTAACTGTGCGTCCGGGCACCGCCAGGAACCATCGCATGACATCATTTGATGGTGTCCTCTGTATCTACTGGGTTCTATGAGTTACTCAGATGGTTTGAATCCGTAGGAGATATGTTGAGAGTTGGTACGCGCAAATATGAGACTAGCCATGAAGTGTAGGAAGAGAACTATGTAGATATTGTGGGTTCCATTTAGAGCTTATTTTAGATGTCATGTGTATACTGCCTTTCTGGCGCATGAGCTTTCATTTGAGATTCAAATGGGCATGTCATTTTCTTGGAATGCGGTGGTACATGGTTCATAACGAAAGACAAGAGTCCAAGTACCTATTAAACAAATGGTTATAGACGAGAAGAAGAAAAGAGGGAGAAGATCAGAACAAGATATCCAGTAAATCGAATCATCTTGAAAAAAGACTAGTCCGTTCAAAGAATGTCGTTTGTAAACATCGTCATGAACTTGTGCGGTTCTTCTTGATGAGGATAGCCGGGCCATTTACTCGGTCAAGGCCCTAGCTTTGGCCTTGATTTCTGGACCAAAGTCGATGGGGTTGCTTGGGTCGCCACCGGTCATCATCGAGAGTTTGCCGGTTGAATCGTTGAGGAGAACATTGGCGAAGCTGTTGCGGCCGACGACTTCGTTGACGGTGTCGCGAGCGTTCTTGTCGCCGGCGGCGTACTTTTCCGCGTCGACTTCCTTCAACATGCGGTGACTGTTGCGGATGAAGTCGAGGAGGAAGAAAGAGGTGGGATGAGGGCTGGGTGGTTGGGTTTGAGGGTGTGATTCGAAAGTGCTGGGATGTATCAACAACAATGGATTCTATTGGAATGGGGCTGCGGTCATTCCCACGAGGAAGACGACTTCTTTTCTCAGAACGGGGGCGGCAGGTGGTGCACATACTCGATGAGCTCGGTCATCTTGCGATCGATCTCTTGGATACTGGGAGTACTCATATTGAACGGTGGGAAGGAAGAATGATGAAATACGCACAGGATCGAGGGGCATGTTTAGTTAGTTCTTCAAGGCGTCGCTTATCTTATCGCCGGTGCCTCGTGATTCAGCTCGATCCAATTTCTCTTTCCATGAACACATTCCATTGACACCCACCATGCCTTCCACACCCTCTAATGCCGTGCGACAGCCGCTGAAGCTTTTGATGCTGCATGGCTATACCCAGTCTGGCACTTTATTCCACGCCAAAAGCCGCGCCTTGGTCAAACATCTCCAGAAAGCCTTCCCTCTACACGAGGTCTCCACCATTTATCCTACCGGTCCATTACGTTTAAAACCGAGTGATATCCCAGGCTACGAGCCATCTGATAATAACGAGCCGGAAGACGCAATCGAGGCTTATGGCTGGTGGCGCCGCTCCAATACCGCCAACCCACCCCTCTACCAAGGAATCGAAGATGGCCTCGCCGCCGTCGCGAAGGTCCTCTCCGAAGAAGGGCCCTTCGACGGCATAATTGGATTCTCACAGGGTGCCGCACTGGCTGGTATGGTCGCGGGCTTGCTGGAGCCGGGACGGCAAGAGACATTTAACCAATTCGCGAAAGACGAAGTCGATGGCGCGGTGGGAATTCCATTCCCCGCGGCTTTTGCGCAGCCTGGTTTTCAGCATCCGCCGCTGAAGTTTGCGTTGTGTTATAGTGGGTTCAGAGCTCCTGGGTCGCGGTATCGGGGGTTCTATCAGAATCCGCCGATCCAGACACCAGTGTTGCATGTGCTTGGGTCGTTGGATGCGGTTGTGGACGAGGGACGAAGTCGGGCGTTGATTGAAGCCTGCACTGGGGATCCGGAGAAGGAAGGTCTCGTTGTGTGGCATCCTGGTGGTCACTTTTTGCCCAGTCAGCGGCCGTATTTGGATGCCGCTGTGCAGTTTATCCGAGGGCAGTTGGAACGAAAGAGCGGAGCGAGTGCCCAGGATGAGGATGTGAATGATATGGATGTGCCGTTTTGAAAGACTGGATTGGTACTGGATGTATAAACATGTGGTACCCGTGGATAGACAGCACTTATATATATAGAGGCTACACTTTTACAAGAAGCATGAACATAAATCGATAGCCAATTGGTGGCTTGCTCTTCAACGGGTCTACCGGTCATTTATTTTACAACAGCATTCCCGCACTGAACATTCAGCATCCCTCGAGGCGCATTCAATGAGCCTTGCCCTTGTCTCCTCGAGACGGCAGGATGCGAGCCATCATCTCCTCCTTCGTGATCAAGTGATCGATCCGCTCGAGGAGGCCAAGGAGGCTCTTCATGTCGCTGCTCCACTCATTGAGCACGTCGTCTGCGTCCCTGGGCTTGGCGAAGTTCACGAGCCGCGCAGGTCGGTCAATTTTGGCGTAGATGGTCTTCAACGTCACCAGCTCGCTAATATATTTCTCGGTCTCCTCCTCGGTCAGGTCTAGCAGCTGGGTCAACCGACCCATCTGGATGCGTGTGTAGTACTTGGCCACAACGCGCACATTATGCTCGATGACCCGCTTGCGCAGATCTTGCCATCTCCGATGAGCTTGGTTCTCGGCTGTCTGCTGGGGCTGAGCATCGAAAACATCGGTGCCACACAGGTGAGGGCCAAACTCCTGGGCAACCAGGGGCCAGCGCATCAGCTCAGGGATGGTAAATTGCTTCACCAGCTTGGCTTCCTCCGGGACTTGTGACAGTCGTGAGTCTTGCTGAATGCGGTGCAAAAGATCTGATTGCTCATTGTCATAAGGAGACAGGACAATATAATAAACAACGCGAGCAAGAGACTGATTATGCAAGTTAGTTACGGAACCAAATGTATGGTTGGTTTCCCTAGAAAGGGAACGTCAAGGAAGTAAAACTTACTGCGCGCAATTGCTCCGGGTTGTTCTCGACAGCCTCCGTGTCCAGGACGTCTCGGTAGTGCTTGCACACGTCGAGATACTTGTAGTCGTGGTTGGCCAGGGTAATCTGCTGGCCATAGTATCGCAGCTTGAGATCGGTGACATCGTCATCCACCTCCATCGGCGGCTCATCTGGTCCACGAGTCTTCTCTCGCTCCTCGGCCTGCTTCTTAAGCTTCTCAATCTCCTCGGGACTCTTCTTCGGCTTGCGGTTGAAATACCGCTTGTTGATCTTGCGAATAAGAATAGAGGCCTGTGTCCAGTCTCCACGCTCAATACACAAACCAACTTGCTCCAAAATGAACTCAGTCTTCTCTCGTCGGGTCATTGATCCAAATGTCTCTACTTGCAGCTCACAGAGAATGTCTGCCGCCGCGTTGAGATCGCCTTGGGTCTTCTTGATATTCGACAAAATGCGCGTCACGCGGGCTCGCTCAACTTCGAGGAAAATCTTGGGGCAATGTTATTCGACTTTGGACATCGTACTCGGTGATCGCAGAACTTACCTTGCCCTCAGTAACTGTCCGCAAAGTTTCAATGACAGACAGCTTGACATCTTGATTCGGAGTTTCCTCCAGGAACTTCATCACCGCCTGCACCATGCGTGTTGTTGCCTGTTTGAGCTGGGCATGTTTCTTCGAGAGAAGGAGAACTTGGTCATTGAGGAGGTTCCAATCGCCGGCGTTCTTGCTGATGGTCACGATGGCAACGAGAAGGCGAGATGTGGTGGGGAGATCAGATGCCTGTTGACGAGATGAATTAGCCAGTGCGGTCATTCAAAGGTTGATGCGAGGCTATCGTACCTGACGTGCTTGCTTCTCCAATACCAACAACTTATCGATCGCACCTTGGACATCGGTCTGGCCACATATCAGTATCTCAATTGCGCCACCAAGCTTGTCAGTCGAACCTTTGCAAGGGCCTCAGCTTCTGGAATGAGCTTGTCGGCATCCTTGGTGAAGTCCTTCTCGGGCTTCAGCAGGACGTCGGCCATGGTGACGATTAAAGCCGAGATCTAAGAACCACTACCGAGATGACGAGGAAAGAGAGCAGTGGCGATGCGATAGTCAGATGAAGCGTCGACAGCGCAATGGGCGGATGATGCAGAGTCCAAACGATGATGATGCTGGAGCTCTGGATGGTTCCGCCCTTGGGATCGAGCTGAGCTCCGCTGCACGTGACTAACCGGGCCAGCACAACGCTCACATATGGACTTCAGGCAGGTTTCCATTGGATTTGAATGATATTATTGTGTAGAATTTACAAGCAGGTATTTTATTTCTATTGGATTCGCGCATGTAAACTCCCTCAATAAAAGGTCTATTGGATGACCTTGGCTTCGACTCTACCGGCTCACCATGAAGCATTATATTCTTTTCGACGAACACGAACGGAGTACCGTCTTAACTATTCCAAATATCCATATATCCAATCACCACTCGGTATACGAAGTATACCTGCTAGACTACTTAATTTGGCTCAAAGCAACACCTGACAGCAACCGGCTTACCTCAGCATGCAAATCACGCAATCCCGCGTTAAACTGCATTGGGAGGCACAGTTGTATAGAAAAATTTCCAGTGCAAACTATCGTGAGCCACAGCCGGTGCCATTTGATCTCGAAACTCTCCATGTGCTTTTCATGATACCATCGCCCGGTCTTTTCAGATACTGTCTGCATATTTGACCAGGCACCGTTGCGATCGATGCCTCGATTGCCCTCTTCTGGTCTTATCAGTCCTTATCACCAATCGTGACTGGTCTTTTACTCACTCCGGACTATTTTCTCTATCTCCGCGGAAGCGTTGCAGCATCTGGCATTGGCGGTGCCAAGAAGCCTGTTGATCCTCTGATATATCGGGCCTGTCCCTCGAAGTTACGTCTATAGCCAATAGACACATGTCCAAGGCCCGCCATTTAAATGGGCTGTGCACAATTTGACACAACAGATAAAACCATGAAGGACGCCTCGAGCGACGGTGGACACCCACCGCTGATGACTGCATGGAATGCCGAATCGCAGGTTCATCTGATCGTGGGTGCAAACCCGTTGGCAGCCTCGCGATGCGCCAAAAGCCTTCAAGTCGGCGCGCGACCCATTATCATTGCACCGGAGACGGCCGAGATGCATTTCACCTTATCAGAGCATATCTCCAATGGTTCTGCAGATTGGGTGCGCCGAGATTTTCAAGATAGCGATTTGACCAGCTTGGGTCGAGAGGAAGTTGACCGTGTGGTGGATATGGTCTTTGTCACGTTGGGTGGCAATCATCTGTCATGTACGTTGTATTGATATAGGTGACTGAACGATGCTAACCTATTATATAGGTTCGCAAATATCGAAACTGTGCCGGCGACTGAGAATCCCCGTGAATGTTTCTGATGCACCCGAGCTTTGTTCGTTCACGCTTCTCTCTACTTACTCGGATGGTCCTCTGCATGTCGGAATTACGACCTCAGGCCGTGGCTGTAAGCTTGCTTCCAGATTACGGAGAGAGATTGCTGCTTTCCTTCCCGCAAACCTTGGATCCGCTATCGATCGACTTGGCGCCGTACGGCGTCGACTCTGGGAAGAGGATGATGCTGCTGGGCTTAACCGTACGGCTTTGGAGGGCGAGGACGACGATTCAACAGACCAAAAACATACTTTCAACACTCTTGTTACAGAAGGAGATGTCGCTGCTGCAAAGACAAGACGAATGCGCTGGTTGTCGCAGATTTGCGAATATTGGCCTCTTCGCAAACTCGTCTCGATTACAGACGCGGATATGGATGCGATTCTGCAAGCCTATACATCAGGCAAGGAGAGTGCGAAAAACGCCACTGAAATAACTGCGGCATCGAGAAAGGGCAAAATCGTGCTCGCTGGCTCTGGTCCCGGCCACCCGGACCTTCTTACTCGAGCCACATATAACGCCATCCAGAATGCTGATATCATTCTGGCGGATAAGCTTGTCCCAGCACCTGTTCTGGAATTGATTCCTCGGAGGACAGAGGTCCACATTGCACGAAAGTTCCCCGGCAATGCCGACCAGGCACAGGAGGAGTTTTTACAAATGGGTCTTGCAGCCCTGCGAAAAGGACAGCAAGTACTTCGCCTGAAACAAGGAGACCCCTACCTCTATGGCCGTGGAGCGGAGGAGTTTGACTTCTTTAGAGGCGAGGGGTATCCTCCCATTGTTCTGCCCGGTATCACTAGCGCTATGAGCGCTTCACTTTTCGCGGATATTCCGGCTACCCACCGTGGTGTTTCCGATCAAGTCCTTATCTGCACAGGGACGGGAAGAAAGGGTGCTGCTCCAGATCCTCCCACATATGTGCCCACTCAGACCGTGGTGTTCTTGATGGCGCTTCATCGGTTGTCTGCTCTTGTCGAGTCTCTTACGACTTACCCCGAGGAAGACTTGAAACGAACGCGAAAGCTTTGGCCCAGAGAGACTCCTTGCGCTATTGTTGAACGAGCATCGTGTTCGGACCAGCGAGTCATCCGATCGACTCTGGAGAATGTTTGCCTCGCATTCGAGGAAGCAGGCTCTCGGCCTCCGGGATTACTGGTGGTCGGCGCTAGTTGCCACGTTCTCCATAACCCCAATGGTCAGCGGTGGGCGATCGAGGAGGGATTTCATGGACTGGACGAAATCCACAGCGAAGTGGATGTCTCGAGCCTCACCCAGGATGCGAAACAATAATCGTGTCAAGGGCAGATAACTGATTGCATTTCATTGGAGTTGCGACGACTGTATATAGACAAAATTCAGATACCCATTGGATGAATACAAGAATAGAAAGCATTTACACGAGTCACTTTCATCATTATAGGATTAAATTTTTCAAAATAAACACTTTCTCAACTACACTTCCCAGTAATATCATCTCAAGTAGATATCACTGACCACGGTCTAGAGTAGTCTCCCAAAAAGGCAACTGCCCAAACGCCTTATCGCCCGATAACTCCACCTCATCAACTTCGATCATCAATCATCCCCATATCACCTCACCCACCATGACGGATCAAAAAACCCGACCGACCTACTTCCATAATGGAAAGGCTCTTCAGAGGTAAGTACCAATCAAATGCGACTGGCACGGAGAACCACAGCTAACCGGCATGGTCATAGCCCGCCCTTCACAGTCCGACTAACCCGCTTCTTTGAAAGCGTCTACACGTTCCTTGGCTTGTACTTTGTGAGCCTCTTCTCGGTATGTCAGCTCTTATATTTCTGTTACTTGCGCGATTCTCCTTTGGTTTATGCTCTACTGGATATTTTCGTCTTGCCGTTGATGCTGACTTGTCGCTGTAGCTTGACCCCTACGCCGCTGCTCAAAACTCGCAATTCAATATCCATCGACCTAAAACCCCGGGCAATCCTCGATCTCGCTGGGGTGGGAGTTCGAGCTCTTATGGGCCTGGTGGTGGCGGTGGAGGAGGAGGAGGCCCTGGTCCGGGACCGGGAAGACGAATTGGACGGGTAGACGATGTTCGAGGGCCGGAGTGTCGGAGCTGTCAATAGGTGCAGGTTGCTGCAGTGGACTTGAGGGAGACTGCAGGATATAGTACTCGGAATGCATTCTATAACGTGGCCAAACATTGCATATCAATCATCCATCACCACTAGTAAACATGTGGAGGTGTGAGTGACATTCGATCTACTTCTTACTCGACCAGAATAACCACATGCCGAGATATTAATTCTGTGCCTCGCTTAACTTTGCCCAAGTTGATACGGAACCAACGAGGTATCATCCCCGCCTTTCTAGCGGCCGCCACACCTCGCCTCATGTCAAGATGAATCACGCATCGTCACAATGACCCCTGTACCATCACGTGATAAACCCCTCTCTTTTCCCCTCGTGGAGGGCAAAGGTGAAATCCAAACCTTCTGGTGGCGTGGATGTCCTGAAGAGAAGATTGTGGTCAATCCAGCATGTCGACAGCCCCACGCACCGACGCCGAGTGGGCGTCCTATATCTCTCATCTGAAGGAGCGCATCCCCGGTCGATCATTATCGCAGCCAACAATCCCACTTCAGATCGCCCCGATGATCGATCACACCCTCTTGAATACGGAGGTCGGCATGGCAACACCTGCCGACACGGCGCGCGTCGACAAGCTTTGCGAGGAAGCGAAGCAGTCCGGCTTTGCCACAGTTTGCGTGCGGAGAGAACATGTCACCCGGGCCGTTGCCAATCTCAAAGATACTCCGAAGACCGGGGTCTCGTGCGTGGTGGGCTTTCCTGAAGGAACCTATGATACAAGTGAGAAGGTCCGCGAAGCCACCGAGGCGGTCGCGAATGGCGCAACGGATCTAGACATGGTGATCAATTGGCCGCTGCTGAAGAACGGCGGGTATAGTGAAGTCTACGCGGACATCATGGCGGTGCGCAAGGCGGCCCCGTCTCCGATTATACTCAAGGCGATCGTGGAAGCGGCTCAACTCGACCGGGATCAACTCATCGCGGCCACCATTGTGTGCTGCACGGCTGGAGTTGATTTTGTCAAGACCTGCACCGGATATAGTGGCAGTGCTTCCGTTGATCATGTCATTATCATGCGTCTTGTGGGCGAGTTGTGCTTGGACAGTTGCCATATCAAGGCCAGTGGGGGCATTCGGACTGCCGATGACAGTCTCCGCATGATAAAAGCTGGCGCGAAGCGAATTGGGACCAGCTCGGGAGTTGCAATCGTGAAGGAGATGGAGGAGGGCGAGCTGTTGGAGCAAGGGGCTGGGCATGCAGTGACTTGAAATCTCAAGGCAGTCGCCCTGTGGAGATCCAACCATCTGGAAGTGTCGTCAGTGGTGGAGTCACCAAAAGTGGGACTGGGACATCAACGCTCAACGCTGAGGACACACCGCAAGAAAATTCCAACAGCTTTGCATTTTTCAGCGAGATACTGAAGATACGTGTCGAATCGAGGCAATGTCGTGTGACCGAGTTTCCTGTATGGGTAGCGTGGATCTATTCAAAGCCAATGATCCAAAGACACAGTCAGTGCGTAGAGTCAGGTACAGCGTGGAGCACACGACGTCATGGTTGACAGCCCTGTTGTTTCTCAATGGCCATGGGCAATGAACCGTTGCATAGGGAAAAGAACCTGCTGGGTTTTCTGTTCGTCCCATTTTCCCGTCGTGTGTGTGAATTTGGCGAATTCATCTTGACAGGCGCAACTTTGCCAACGGTTTGAGGTGTGAGAGAATGAAAACTCCTTCCAAGGTATGTCCCTTGCCCACCTCGATTATGACAAGGTGGCGTCGAATGGTCCGATCGATGATTCGATCCCTGTGAACGTCGCGTGTTCGGAAAAAGAATCCATGTTGATCGGGTGGCGTATAGAAGCATAAATCATCTCACAACGGCGGAGCGTCAGTTCACGCCTCCAAACCTCGCGATGTGCTCGACTATACTTCGAAGCCCTCGGCAGTGTTCACGCCGACCGGCGGTCGGTCGCACACCGTGAGTGTCGCATTGCCGGGTAGCATTATTGGCAAGTAAGGGTTTTTGTCTTCGTGATATTGTCCTGTGCTAATCTTCTTCAGTGCCCATTCCCCCGAGCAAAAGACTCTTCTGGCTGGTGCGATCGCGCGTGCGTTGGCGGTATTCTGTGTGGATGAAGTGATCGTCTTCGATGACGATGAGCACCACACTTATAACGACGGAAACGATAGCAGCTCGAATGATGACGATGGACTGTATAATCACGGCCAGAGAAATGAGTATACCGCATACTCCGATCCATCGCATTTCCTAGCGCATGTGCTCTCTTACCTGGAGACGCCACCATATCTGCGAAAACACCTGTTTCCCATGCATCCCAATCTGCGCACGGCCGGCCTGCTGCCCAGTCTGGATATGCCACATCACCTGCGTGCCAACGAGTGGTGCGACTATCGCGAGGGAATTGTCGTTGGAAACGACCAACCGAATCGCATGCAAGCGCCTCGCAACAAGCGGAACAAGAAGCGCTCATTCAACAATTACTCCGGCGACGACAGTGACGAGTCGAACCCAAGCCATGATGGCTTTGCGCGCACGGTCGTCGACACCGGCCTCTCGAATAAAGTCGTCGTGCCCGAGATGGACCTCCCTGAACGGACTCGCGTCACAGTCCATCTCCATCAAGATGGAGCGCAGCCCGTTCATCCGTCTGCGCCACGTGCAGAGGCAGGCTACTACTGGGGCTACTACGTTCGTCGATCAAAGTCCCTGTCCAACGTTTTCACAGAGTGCCCCTTTGACGGCGGCTATGATCTATCGTTCGGAACCTCCGAGCGCGGCGCACCCGTTCACCGCGTCTTGGAAGACGAATCGCGACCATTCCCACAATACAAACACATGCTGATTGTGTTTGGCGGTGTCGCCGGCATCGAAGCGGCTGTTCGAAATGACCCGCAACTACAGGAGATGGACTTTCAGCCCACGGACTCGGAGAAGCTATTCGACTACTGGGTTAATTTCCTGCCCGGACAGGGCAGCCGAACCATCCGGACAGAAGAGGCTGTCTGGCTCGGCCTAACAAGTCTGCGAGGACTAGAGGGGAAAAACTAATGCTTCGCATTGCATCATTTGCCATGAGCGATTCTCTCGCAATGCATTTTGGTTCGTTGTGGGTGTTTTGGGGTTTTTCATGTTGCGGTTTACTAGCAAGGCGCCTTTGAGATTCAAGGACTTCTTTCTATTTCAAGATATCCTACTGAATGATACTATGATTGACATGAATCTTTCGGGCTGATCGGTTTCCGAACGGTACTTTGAGGAGATCCCTGTCGCCCTCGTTCGAGGATGGGTTCTCGCCATTTCCATAGTGCTGCTAGTACGGCTGCTGGGCCTAGTAAGATTGAGAGGATGGATGCTCCGAGAAGGGTCAAACTCGGTGATGCCTCGGTGAGGTTGACCCGGCGCAGGTCCCAGACCACGAAAGAGCACCATAAGGCAACAGCGATTGACAAACATCCAAGCTGTATCAATCCCAGGTTCAAGTAGACTCGCCAGTCTAAAAAGTCAGCTGTAGGCTGACTCAGGAAACGGGGGACGAAATGCAGATGGGCTGCACTTGAAAGCAAAAAGGTCGTTGTGAAGAGGCGAGAAAGATGCTTCAGGTCCATGTCCGTGAACAGAAATTGGAAAGGCGATCGCCCTCCACATGAATATGAGAACCTTTTGCCAAGGTGCAGCAGGATAGGTAGGCTGATATGGACCAAGTGTAGAGTCCATTCTCCGCTGTTTCCACTCCGTGTTTTGGAGAGAAGAAAGGCTGCAAAGTAGGCGAGGAGTAGCTCAATCGGTAGAGCCCGGGCTACCCAGAAATTGATCGCCCGTGGCGACGGATAGTAAAAGTCCTCCTTCTGACTCAGGTAAATGTGGAGTGCAAAGTACATTGGCAGAATGACGTGCCAGCCACAGACCAGGGCAGCAAGGGTATAGGGTATTGAACTGGTCGTGTTAGTGAGGACTCGTTTATCGACTTTGGGGTGAAACTCACCTGAATAGAGGGCTAAAGAACAAAATTGCTCGATATGACTCCACAATCCAAAAGCCATTGATAGCTAGTGAAGTGATTGCAAAATAGCTCTCCAAAGCGCTAGAGTTTTCGGAATCTATGGCATGATGTGACCCCATGGTCCTGTTCAAGATAGGTCCTGCGGCCGCAATGACCAGCATTAAAGCTGCCCAGGCACCCGTCACAACCTTTGATCGAGCCTTGGGCTTTATTTGAACCTCCTGGTTCGGCGAAACAAGCCCTTTTCTATAATTCTGTGTTAGGTATTTTAAACTGAGACCGGGGGTGGATGCTGCGGCTAATCCAGACGCAAAATGCTCGTGTCCCATCTGAGTAATGACAGTGAGCTGCATGAATTCCAGGAATGGATTGTCGAGTACTTCCATTTGCTGGACTTTCTGTGTAAACTCCATCAACTTGGTTGTTCTTGCTCGTCGAGTGTCCTGGAATGCTTCGAAGACGCGGCGAATGGCGGCATCATTGGGCTTCGCATGCTTTTCCAACTCGCCCTTCAAAAGGTCCGCAAGCATCGCCGCGGACTCAATTGCGGAATTACCGCCGTGGCCGGTGAGAGGGTTTATCTACCATAAGGTCAGCTGAGGGCATTGGGAGGAGAATATGTCCGTTTTACCTTGTGGAAAGAATCTCCAATCAAAGTAGCCCGCTTGTAGAAGCATTTCTCCAGCACGTATTCCTCCAATGGTACCAAGACCATGCTCCTGTGCTCTTTGCACAGATCACCGAATGTGACACCATGGAAAAGCGGATCATTGGCGTATTCCGCCACCAAGCTCTGGGCTTCGGACGCCGAGTATTGAGGGATATCTTTGAATATTGATACCGCGGAGTTTTTGAAGAACCCAAAGAAGTACATCTTATCCTCCGGTCCAGAGGCACAAAGGTATGATCGACCCGCGTGGAAACATTTGAACGAAGTGTGACTGGCAACAGAGGGTGGACGCTTGGTGATGCCGAAAACGCATTTGTAGGTGCATGCAATCGCTAGACGATGATCAGTCTCTGTTGGTTATGATATTGCTCAGGGCATCCCTACATGTGCTCATTTGCTTTGAATCGTATCCGGGTGATTCAGACTCTGTGATCCTCCATATTTCGTCTCGTATGCGACTGTGGACACCGTCGGCTCCAACCACGATATCTCCTTTTACACTTGTGCCATCTTTGAGAGTCACTTGTACATATCCATCTAGCTGATCGATTTTGAAAACCTCGGACGCGGTGCGGATTTTGGATTTGTCGCTGATGCCGTCGAAAAGAACCTGTAGTAATTGCTGGCGATCGAGAAATCGGAACGCATACCCTAGTCTGTTAGGAGTTCCCGTCAGATTTGCTCACGACTGCTTTAAGATGATAGACTGTACGCACAATTCCTCTGTCATTGGACCAAACGGGAGAGGTGATACCAAGGGCAACCCATCAGGCCCATGAAACTGAACCCTGTCCATTGGCATCGACATCGCCTCAAGACGGGAGAAAAGACCCAGTTGATCCAGGATCCTCTCTCCATGTGGCAACAACCCCAGACTGGCGCCTTGTTGCGGAGCGATCTCGGGATATTTTTCAAGCACAACATAGCCAATCTCATATCGCTCAAGAATGTTGGCGAGTGTGAGCCCGGCTACGCTGCCGCCCACGATGATGACCTTAAAGTCCGACATGGATTGACGGATGGTCAAGATGCGGAATCTTGTCTCTTCCTCCGAAGTCCTTTTGTTCCAATCGACTTTATTTATACCGTGAATTTTGTCTCGTCGCCCGAATACGGAGTATCGGGGGGCCTTTTGCTCCTGATTGGTCCGTCGTATTGTGACCAAATCTTAGTCTCGAGAATTAATATAATATGGCATAGAACAAAGAACTCGATGGCTTGCGCCGAGACAACCCGTTTCAGGATCCACGGATCGACCAGTCATTGGCTTTGGAGCCAATAAAGTATCATATCGCGACCAGGGGGCTCAGCCAATCCCACCTCCACAGTGTTCTTAATCTGCCCCTCACTGATATCGACGAGAGGCGAAGATCAAGGAAAATCATCGAGTCGGAATGAATGTTAGACCGATCGTGTACTCTGTATTATTTGGAGAACGGATGATCGGGAAGTTTCTAGGTTCCAGAACCAGTACGGAGTAGTGACTATACTTCCGACTGGAATCCTTCCGTGCTGGATTTGGTATTAGTGAAGCCCCTTCAACAAATCAAGCAAATGGGGTTCCATGTGGCTGTTGGGCTTATTTTGGTATCACCGCATTGCGCACTGGGCGGGAACTAGAAGATCGGCAAGTGTCTGCCAATGCCTGCTTGGTAGGACCCACTTAGCTTGCTGGAGAACAATGAAGGAAAGTCGATTGTTCTGAAAATTCGAGTGCAATCACCATTTTAAGGGTCTCATCAGAAGAGAAGGGGTAGAGAGAGTGCTGCAATAGAGTTTGCCAAGGTCTTGGATCATGGAAAAGATAAAGAAATTCCGTGTCTTCACGAAGCCACTTGTCGATCATTTCCTACGGGGCTACAAGGATTGTATTTTCCCGACATGATTTCTTTTCCCTGATACCGAATAGACGGCTGTGGTTCGTCAAAATATCAACATGCCTTGAGCCTACTCCGTAGGTACATATGATAGATAAATACGGAGTAGTTAGTTAACTACCGAGGTAGTTAACTAAAATGTGCAAGACTTAGGTAAACAACTACGGGCCTACAGACAAGGATTGGATATTTGGAATAGTTTCAAGCCAATCGCTTTCTCTCAGATTTCTAAGTTTGGCACCAAAGATCTCTTTGGAATATTCTCCGGTGCGCGAATACTAAGTGTCTGCATCCGAGCCACTCAGATATTTTAATGGAACGAGCTCGCCGGTGAAACCGAGGCAAGGCACTCCCCAATGGACATGACATTCTATAAAATGCCAATCATATTATATGAAAACAATAATTGGTAAGCTTATACAGACAATACCTAGGTATTTTGTTGTCAAACTCTTATTCTGAGTATGAAACGCTGATATTCTTCAGCATAGCTGGAGATCATCTGTCAATTAACTATAGCATTAATCTTCCTAGATTCTGTTTTAAGATAGAGATTTAACCAGCTTCCTTCGGAGATGATTAAGATTAAAATGATAGTGAACAAGGTAAAGATACAATTCAATGTTGACACTAGGCATGAGAAAGTAAAAAAAAGGTGAGGGTAAGGGTGAGGAGAGGAAGACGTGGAACAGAGACAAAAAGTGCGTTGTATTCACTCAGATTGCGGTTCTGCGCGTGGCATTAATTTCTTCCCCACTTTCTCCCCCACCATCTCTCCCTCTCCCACGCGTGGCAATACGAAGCAATCCCGCACGTGCCCACCCAAGCCCTCACTTCTAAACATGGCTTCACCAGCAACGGTACGTATTAACTCAGATTGATTATACCTACAGATGAAGCTTCTTATTATCCATATCCATTCAGTTCTGCCTCATTTTATTCTGAGGAAATTCACCTAAATCTTGCGTGCCTGCCTTCGATAAAGCTGACTTGCTGCTTGTTTTTAGCTCCCGTCGAACGGTCATGGGGACCAAAAGCCCAATCGTACTGGGGATGACAGATTCCCCGGAGACCCCAAGAGACCAGGAACCTTCCTGACTCTGGATGGGGTGGAGAAGAAAGTGGCCGCGTATCTCGGCCTACACAACACCAGCCTGCTACGGCAACTGCTGTTGACCTGGCCTGTCACCAAGGCCTTCCTAGCCTTTGACCAAGTGGCGGAAGGATACAAGAAGCTCGTGGCATTTGGCCTGATCGTCAAGAAAGAGGAGGAGATTTTCCAGGCCGACCGATACAAGGAGTGGCCTCTCCAGAGCGAGTCCAGCACGGCCAAGACAGACCAAGAGCTCATCCACCATCATATTGCGTGGATTCTGCTGCACATGGAGGCTGATATAAAGGCCTACAACCAAGCTAGGAAGAGAGCAAACGCTGCCAAAAGCGAAGAAGCACTTCCTCAGCTAGGCCAGTATATCGGTCTCCGTGTGCCAGCGCGCTGCGTGGGATGTCCACGGCCGATGCTTGGTCCATTGCAGACCGAAAGTCGACTGGAGAGTATCAACCGCTGCTGGTCTTTGTTGAGACTCATCAAGATCAGCATCTCGCGTCATGTCTGGGAAAGGCATCTTGGTTCGGAGGAAGCCATTTTGAGGGGCCAGGAAGTTGCAGTGGAGGATGCACCCCAATGGATGCAAGAGCTGAACAGAAACACGCCCATTTTCACTTCTCTCACCTCTCACTCCCACTTCCCCTCATCCTCTCCTCTCCCACCGAGCTCGCAGCTTCAGTCTTCTGCATCAACCGCGTCCGCCACCGACCCTACTCGACCTTCGACGATTCCCACGATCCCTTCGAGTATGGCTTCGCCTCATGACTTGTCTCCCTCGGATGCTGCCCAGATCTTACAAGCTGTCAGGGCGCTCACAATCGCCGAGTCCTTCGTTTCCTCATCTTCGGTCTCTGAAGATAGTCCAACTGGCTCCTCTAGTGTGACGGAAACTGATCAAACTGAGAAACCAACCTTGATCATTTCCGAGTTTGATCCTTTCGCTGGGCTTAACCCAGTTACCATCAAAGTCATCTGGGACGTGAACCGCCAGTTTGATGGCGCTGAAGAGCTCCAATACCTCCTCACCTACTGCAGGCGCCGCACCGTCCAGATCCCCCACATGGAACAGACCATGAGCCTCAACCCATTTGAGGTCTGGGACATGGAAGATTTCAACTACAGGATCGGCCAGCTGTTCTCTGCCCGTTCTCTCGGCCTGGAAATCCACATGAAGCTTCTCACATGGAAAGACGCAGATGACAAGCTTCTCGTCAGCGCAATGAGGGAGGGATGGCCGCACACCAAGAGAATCTTGATGGACCCGACCAACAAGGACTTTGTTCTTCGAGTCGTTTTTCGCTGTGTCGGCAAAGCTGGACGCATGATCTCGTTGCTCCTGAAGGCTCGGGAAGGGGCTCCTAAGAGAGACGATGACGATGAGCCGCTCTTCCCCGACGACTGCTAGTCGTGGTACAAATGCAACAGCCCGGTAGACAGAACAGCTTCGGCATTGATGAGTGAAGACTTGACGACATTACGACAATTTGATACGCATGGCAATGCATAGTGAAGCGCGAGGCAGGAGGGAATTGTCTATCCGGCATGTACTCTGTACCTACATTTCCAATTCAAGAAAATGGATGTTTTCATAAAGCTCATTTGTTGCATAAACGTATTGGCATAAGTGGACGTCATTATCAATCACCACAGCCCACAGTGAACCTCCGACCGGATCGATTTAACATTCCGTCCTCCGTGCCCCATATGTTAATTATAGCCCACTCCGATTGATCTTTCTCCACCGCAATTCATAATTTTTCGGCACAAAACTGACACAAGTTCCGCTGAGTCAGTCAAAGCCTCCGGTCCGTGATGATTCATGATCGACTATCGGTTCCACATCGGTTCTTCCCCGTTCCGAGACCAATCAGAATTCATCATTTCACGCGTTGAGCCCGACCGAGGCCCCGGTCATTGATGTTTCCGGCTCCGAGAATCCATCGGCCTCAATAATGGTCCCGATTTGAACTGTTCCCCACATCATGCTTCCTCCGGCAAACCTTCCAGAAGTTTTTCTTAAATTGAAACCGATTCCCCCTTGGTGCCTGTGCACTGACGCGGTTTCAACCTTTTCCAATTCTTTGAAACTCGCATCATGGAGCCATCCAGGATGTCGTCAGACACATTAGGCGACGAGAAATCGCAAAAATCACAGGCGAGCTCGGAGGCGCAAACATTTGAGCCCATGTCACTCATCGACCCTAATGATGTCAACACCCTGAATCAAATCGCCACCCAACAATCTCGTCGACCATCTACTGCTGCCGGAGTCACGCATCGATTGGTATCGCTTGCCGAACAAGATCCAACATTGAATCCTCAGTCAAAGGAGTTTGACTTGCGAAAATGGATTGTCAGTGCTATGAACGATGTTGCCCGCGAGGGCCACGAGAACCAGAAAATGGGGATTGTGTTCAAGGACTTGAATGTTTACGGTTCTGGAGCTGAACTTCAGTTTCAACCAACTGTCGCGTCGCTCTTCACAGCGCCTCTTCGCATTGGAGAGCTATTCAAGAAGTCTCCGAGTAAGCGTATACTTAGGGACTTCAATGGGCTGTTGAAGAGTGGTGAGCTATTGCTTGTGTTGGGTCGTCCTGGTGCCGGTTGCAGTACGTTGCTGAAATCGCTTACCGGAGAAACGCATGGGCTGGAGCTTGGTGAAAATAGCGTGATTCATTACAATGGTGAGTGAGCCTCTCTTGCATGCCATCAACACGGTCTAATAACTGTCATTAGGTATTTCTCAGTCTCGCATGACTAAGGAATTCAAAGGCGAGCTGGTGTACAATCAAGAGGTATGGTCGATGATTCTACTCATTTGATCTTTGTCAGGTTTGAAGCTCACACTTCATATAGGTTGATCGTCACTTTCCTCAGCTCACCGTCGGCCAGACCCTCGAACATGCAGCTGCGACACGAACCCCAGCCCATCGTTTCCAGGGCATGTCTCGTTCCGAATTTGCCAAGTATATGGCTCAGGTGGTGATGGCTGTCTTCGGTCTCAGTCACACTTACAATACCCGAGTAGGAAATGACTTTATTCGTGGTGTCTCCGGAGGCGAGCGAAAGCGTGTCAGCATTGCTGAGATGGCGCTTGCTGGGGCTCCTTTGGCTGCATGGGATAACTCCACGCGTGGTCTGGATTCAGCAACAGCCTTGAAGTTTGTTGAATCTCTGCGTTTGCTTTCCGACTTGACCGGCTCTGCCCATGCGGTTGCGGCCTATCAGGCAAGCCAAAACATCTATGACTGCTTCGACAAGGTGGTCGTGCTCTACGAGGGGCGTCAGGTCTTCTTCGGCTCGGCTGGGTCGGCGAAGGCTTACTTTGAACGTCAAGGCTGGGACTGCCCTCCGCGACAGACAACAGGAGACTACCTGACATCGATCACTAACCCTCAAGAGCGTCGGGCTAAGTCTGGAATGGAAAATCGTGTGCCTCGTTCACCAGAGGACTTCGAAAAGGCATGGATTCAGTCTCCCGAGTACGCGACTCTCCAGTCAGAAATTGCCACATACGAAGGAAAATATCCTCCAAAGGAGCAGTCGGAGGCCCTGACCCAGTTTCAGGAGCACAAGCGCGAAGCCCAGGCCAAGCACACTCGTCCTGCATCGCCATACATTATCAGTGTGCCGATGCAAATCAAGCTCAACACCGTCCGTGCTTATCAGCGCTTGTGGAATGATGCCGCGGCGACAGTATCCACTATCGTAACGAACATTATCATGGCCCTCATTATCGGATCCGTCTTCTACGATACCCCCGACCAAACAGCCGCCTTCCAGTCAAAGGGTGCTACCCTCTTTTTTGCTGTCCTCCTGAATGCCCTCACTGCTATGAACGAGATCAACAGTCTCTACGACCAACGACCAATTGTGGAAAAGCACAACTCATACGCTTTCTATCACCCAGCGACAGAAGCCATTGCTGGCGTGGTTGCTGACATACCCGTGAAATTCTGTCTTGCTGTCGCGTTTAACATCATCCTTTACTTCCTCTCGGGTCTCAAGCGACAGCCTGGCAATTTCTTCTTGTACTTCCTGGTCACATTCGTCATTACCTTTGTGATGAGTGCTGTGTTCCGAACCTTGGCAGCTGTTACGAAGACAGTCTCGCAGGCAATGGGTCTAGCTGGTGTCATGATTCTCGCATTGGTCGTGTATACTGGTAAGGTTAATCTATTATTAAATGTTTCAGCCCAGGCTAACGAATGCTCAACAGGTTTTGTGCTACCCGTCCCGTCCATGCATCCTTGGTTCGAGTGGATTCATTACCTGAACCCGATTTACTTTGCCTTCGAGATCCTCATCGCTAATGAATTTCACGGGCAAGAATATCCTTGCTCGCAATTCGTCCCATCCTACGCAGACCTATCTGGCAACTCATTTGCTTGCTCTGTAATCGGCTCAACTGCTGGCGATTTGACCGTCAACGGTGATGACTACATCTGGTCGAACTACCGCTACAGCTACTCACATGTTTGGAGAAATTTCGGTATTATGATGGCTTTCTTGGTCGGCTTTATGGCTATTTACTTTGTTGCCTGTGAGCTCAACTCCTCTACCACAAGCACTGCCGAGGCCCTGGTTTTCCGCCGTGGTCATGAGCCTGCCCATTTGCGGCAAAAGGCCAAGCCTGACGTTGAGGGCTCCGGTGAGCCCATGCGCAAAGAGACTGCCGTCGAGGAAGAGGGCGGAAAGGGCATGTCTTCCATTCAACCGCAAACGGATATCTTCACATGGCGCGATGTTTCCTATGATATTGAGATCAAAGGCGAGCCCCGGAGACTTCTGGATCATGTTTCAGGCTGGGTCAAGCCTGGTACTCTCACTGCGCTGATGGGTGTCAGTGGAGCCGGTAAGACCACTCTTCTGGATGTGCTGGCTCATCGGACGTCTGTTGGTGTTGTGACTGGTGACATGCTTGTCAATGGCCGATTACTCGATGAGAGCTTCCAGCGGAAAACGGGCTATGTTCAGCAGCAGGATCTCCACCTCGAGACTGCAACTGTGCGTGAGTCTTTGCGCTTCAGTGCTTGTCTTCGACAGCCTTCCAGTGTTTCCATCAAGGAAAAGTATGAATATGTTGAGGATGTCATTCGCATGCTCAGAATGGAGGATTTTGCCGAGGCCATCGTCGGTGTGCCTGGCGAGGGTCTCAACGTCGAGCAGCGGAAATTGTTGACTATTGGAGTGGAGCTTGCCGCGAAGCCTAAGCTTCTTCTTTTCTTGGACGAGCCTACCAGGTATGTTTTCAGCAGCGCGGAATGATTCCATGTGCTAACTTATCATAGTGGTCTCGACTCGCAGAGTTCCTGGTCAATTGTTTCGTTCCTTCGTCGTCTGTCCGAGCATGGTCAGGCGATTCTTTGCACCATTCATCAACCGTCCGCCATTCTATTCCAGGAATTTGATCAACTTCTTTTCCTCGCCCGGGGTGGCAAGACTGTATACTTCGGTCCGATTGGTGAGCAGTCGCACACGCTTCTAGACTACTTCGAAACCAACGGAGCACGACCATGCGATGATACGGAGAACCCCGCTGAGTACATGCTTGACGTCGTCAACAAGGGGACCAATCCTCAGGGCCAAGACTGGTTCGATGTGTGGAAAGAGAGCAAAGAAAGTCAAGTTGTCCAAGCTGAAATCGATCGCATCCACAAGGACCAACAAGAGAAAGTTACTGTTGAAGAATCTGCCGAGCGCCACTCTGAATTCGCCATGCCCTTCTGGTTCCAGCTTTACGCGGTCACGTACCGTGTCTTCCAGCAGTACTGGCGCATGCCTTCGTACATCATGTCCAAGTGGGCACTTGGTGTGGCCGCTGGTCTCTTCATTGGTTTCTCTTTCTTCCAGGCGAAGACCTCGCTCCAAGGCATGCAAACCGTCATCTTCTCTGTTTTTATGCTGTGTACCATTTTCACCTCCTTGGTCCAACAGGTAAGCAAGCGACCTACCCCTCTGACAAAAGGAACATTTACTAACTACTTCTCAAGCTAATGCCCCTGTTTGTCACTCAACGTTCCTTGTACGAGGTCCGCGAGCGCCCAAGTAAGGCCTATTCATGGAAGGCCTTCCTCATCGCCAACGTCATTGTGGAAATTCCCTACATGATCATAACTGGAATCCTGATCTACGCCTGTTATTTCTATGCCGTCGTCGGAATCCCAAGTGCCGCAAGTCAGGGGACCGTACTTGCTCTCTGCATCCAATTCTTCATCTATGCCAGCACCTTCGCGCAAATGGTTATTGCAGCCCTTCCCGACGCCCAGACAGCCAGCGCTGTCGTCGTCCTCCTGTTCGCCATGTCTCTCACCTTCTGCGGTGTCATGCAGCCTCCTGGGTCTCTCCCCGGCTTCTGGATTTTCATGTACCGCGTCTCCCCCTTCACATACTGGATTAGTTCCATGACAAGCACCCAAGTGGCTGGGCGCAAGATCGAATGCTCGCCTGCCGAGCTCGCCGTGTTTGACCCTCCATCGGGCCAGACCTGCTGGGAGTATCTGGAAGAGTATGCGACCCAGGCTGGGGGCCAAGTCCTCAACAAGAGCGCTACCTCAGGCTGCGAGTACTGCTCTATCACTTATGCTGATCAGTTCCTTTCAATATCGTGGATCAGCTACAGCAACCGCTTCCGGGACTTTGGTATTGTATGGGCCTTTATTGCCTTCAATATCTTCATGGCCACGATTCTCTACTATCTTTTCCGCGTCAAGCGCTGGGATACGGAGAGTATGAAGAAGAGGTTTACCAAGTTGAACCCGATGAAGAAATCCAAGGCTGAGCATTAGATTCGAGGCACTGGCGTTCATCTTAATGGCTACTATTTGTAATGATCTATAGACATGTTGATACCTAATAAAAGTTCAATTCATTAATCATTGCCTGTTTCACCGTAGCAGACTTGCATTGCGTCTGGATTTCAATCTAGTTTGTTAATGCTGACGCGGAATCATGTACTTCTTGACCTCCAAATTCTAAAGGATGTACTTTTGCTAAGCAAAGGTTTCATACCACGAACCAATTACAGCAATGCCTATCAACACATTAGATCGCACATCAAGCCCCGACAGTGTCCGACGATGCCTTTACACTAATCATCCAGCGAAACCAATATAAATCATCCCCGTCACAGCTCGCCCCGCCCCGCCCCATCGGGCCAGTTTAACTTTGGACCCTACATATACTCACTCCTATCTCTCCTAACATTCCCATCCAGGAACTGGGGCATTGCTTTCCAGTTCATCAAGGATCTGCGCAAATGGACTGCGCAGGATTCATCCAATTTCCCGGGTTGACTATGCCAACCCTATTTAAACACCATTGATGCACCCATCAACATCTATCCTCACCCGATTCACCATTACAACAAACACCATGCTCTCCTTTGTGCTCACTCCCTTCTTGGCAACTCTCGCCTTCGCCGCAGGAGACGCTGCCCCCCTCGCAAGCCGAGACGGCTTCAAATGGACCGTTGCCTCGTTCGACGATACTAAATGCTACGAACGCCATGGGAATCCGTGGAGCTCCCAGTCGAGCCCGCCTGAGAAACTTGGCTGCCATACTATCGACGATGCAGAGTCGATTCAAGCTTATAGTGCGGATGGAATCCATGAGGGATTCGTCAAGGTGACCTTTTTCTCGGAGGCTTCGTGTCAGGGGAAGAGCTGGGAGATGACCAATGGTTATGATTGCGTGCAGGCTGATGGCTCTAGCACTGGGTTTGAGCCTCGGTCTTTTAATGTATGTGAGCTCCTATTTGGTGAATGGTCTAACTGTTTGATAGGTTGAGAAGCTGTGAATCAAGTGGAGTGAAGGTTGGAAATCCCGCTCCCTGCGAGGACTAGAAATATCGAATCCCGAGGTCCTCTAGAATCTATATCATTGCTGGCTCTGCAAGTATTAGCTGCATAGATGGAATAGGTCTACAGTTGTGAAATCGATCCACCGGTTACATGCGGTTATCTGAATTCATCCATTCCAGAAATGTTTAGCGCATGTCTTAGGTAGATATCCTGGTCCCCAGGAACAGAGTGCATATTTTAGATACTTTTCCCGAGCTTTTCAGACTGCCGATTGGTGGAATGACTAGATCCAGGTTAGTCTTGGCAAGCCTCTCGAGACGATGTCACTATACAATTACAGTAGAATTATCCAGAATAAGCACATTCCATACCCCACACTTTTGATTTGATATAAACCCCCAGTCTCTTCTATCTCAACTCTATCGATATTCGACCAGTGCCAAGATGTGTTCCTTACTGGCATTATCCACAGTTTATCTCAGCCTCATCATCACCGTCCTGGCCAAAAATGACCCCAACTACAATCCATCCGGAAACTTCCGTCCAGAAAATGTCACCGGTCTGAAAGGGATGTATTTTTGGGTTGGCTCGTACGTCCCAGTCAACATTAGATTGAACTCCATCTCATCCTACTAGATACTACAATGCCACCACTGAAATCGATCTCACCCCGACAATAGGAAGTACGCCCAGTTACCCTCTCTGCGAAAACCTGCAAAATAAGACTATCTCTTCGAAATGGGACTCTATTCTGAGTGTCACGGAGCCCGGCCCTTATAATGGTGGTTCAAACCCGATCAATCTGGCCCTAACTTTATTCCCACCACATTACAATTGGTCGACTTTGCCGTGGAATCGGGAGATTTGGAGAACTTCTGATCTCAAATGGCCTATGATTTCCGCCGAGTGAGTTCCTTTGCATCGTGATGATCGCAGATACTAACCCCCGTAGTCCGCAATGGTCCAATAAAACGGCTGTCCGGGATAACTTCAACATGACTGTCGGGAAGAGCGTATCTGCCTTCGATATCTCCGCTATTGTCGGCGGGCCAGAGCCTTATCACTGGGATGCAAGCAACTCGATGAGCAATTTTTCCATGCCGGCTTGTAATTCCACCAAGGAGACGGATGACTGGCAAGTTGTCCTGCTGGTGTCCGATTGGTGGAATACGGTGAACTGGACGGATTTCCATTATCCGGTTATGAAGGCTTCGTTTGATGACCGCACTGCGAATCTGACTATCATTGGCAAGTTCACGGCGGAGGTCTATGTCCGGAGAGGCTATGGGGGACATCCCACTCTGGGTCAGAGTGTGAATGGCGATATCCAGATTCGCTTTCGCGGAGTGCTGGATGCGTATCATTCGGATGTGCTGGATATGAATTCTTCGACGCCGACGTGGCTGCGGACTGTTGGGTTTGGGAATAATTCGCTGAATATCGATAATGGTGCGACGAATGCAGGAGCGCGAACTCTTGGAGTGAATAGTGTGGTTATCACGGCATTTTGTGTGCTATTTGGTATGGCGCTTAGTATATGAATAATTCCCAGTCTTGATATCATAGACAGATACATGATACCCTATCATTATCCCAGCCAAGCTTCTACGTGTTTCTGGAACGTATCCCGCAGCCATTCTTCCTCGTATCGATCATTCACGTCGAATCCATGTTCTCCATCACGCACGGTAAATGAAATCTGGTCCGCTGCAAACACCTGTCGAGTCCGTTCGACCCACTTCGCAACATCCGGCAAGGGCACCACGCTATCTTGTCGGCCTTGGATCACTGCGATCCCACCACACGGAGCTTGGATACCCGCCTGCTCCAGCTTTTCCATGGGATACAGGGTCTCCCGGGGTATATCTTCTGACGCGCGTGCATACAGACCGGCCAGATGACCATGCTCACAGGCAGCAAGCATAAAATCGAATCGCTCACGCGTAACGACTGATGATACGGGCGTACGAAGCACCACAGTACTCGTAATCTGCTCAATCACAGAATTGGGCGTATGTTGCCCGAACGGCAGGATTTCCCGCGGTGCACTGAAATACTCCGAGGCAGGGTTCACCCACGGATACGCGGCCGTCGCAGCACGGATATCCCCCGGATGCGCCAGGGCCAGGTAAAGACTGAGTAACCCGCCAGCAGACTCGCCGGTCGTCAAAATACGGGTTCGGTCCAGGTCTGTTGGGGTCGAATGACCCGCCAACAGACTGGTGAGATGTGGTGAATGCAGCCATGTCCAGAAATCCTCGACATCCGCGTAGATCTCGGCGCTGGTGGCTTCAGGCATGAGGCGATAGTTTGGACTGATGATCACGGCACCGTTTTGCAGTGCTATATCGGACAGCCAGTAAGGCCAGAATTCCATGTGTAAGGAATCGCCCATTACCTTGTGACGGTTAGTTGGGACATTCGGTCTGCTTGGGATACATACTAAGCCACCGCCGTGGAAACGGAGGATCACTGGTCTTTTTCCATTGTGCGCAGCTTGCGGGACGAGAATATCGGTGCGGATTTCATGGTCTCCGATGGTTTTGTATGGTGCTTGGATGATGTCGAAGCCGTCCAATTTGGGATTGGAAGGGATAGTCATGATGGGATGAAGATGGGATGGAAGGAGGATGTAGAGGTATTTATTTCACCCTCTGGAATGGACATAGTCTCCGCATTCATAAGATGAGCTGGTGGGTAGATGGATAGTCCAGTAGAATGAAGTCATTTATGCAGTCGATAAACATCGTCGCAGATCAACCGAGTTCATCCCGTACCGCCAAACCGAATTCCAACTTAAACTCCAACCTCAACCAGATCAACTCAACCACTATGGATCCCGACGCCAGCATTCCTACTGAACCGTCCCCCTCCGTCTTCAACTACGTCCTGTCCTTCCTTCTCGTCGGCGTCGCTTGGGGCTTCACAACCCCCTTCATCCGACGCGCCGCCGCCGACTTCAACGCCCGACAAGAGAAACAAACATCCACAAGTCGCGGACGATCGCAATCACAATCCTCGCCTCAATCCGGTCTCGACGGTACAGAGGAAGAACAAGAGTTACTCCCGCAAGACCAGGATGACGGGGTGCGTCGACGAAGCGGGAGTCGGCAGCGAGTAGACGAGAATGGCGATGCTCGTACGGAGGCAGAAGGCGATGAAGATGATATCCCTGCGCCGGCGTGGAAAAGGTCGACCGGACAGTCGTGGGTGCGCGCGAAGATCGTCTCGCTGTTCTGGACGGTGGTCAATCTGCTCCGCACGCCGGCGTATGCGGTGCCCCTGGTGATCAACTTGACGGGGAGTGTATGGTTTTTCCTTCTTGTGGGGAAGCATGGTATGTATCCTTTATTCGAGTACTTGTTCTACTTAGCTGACTGGCTAGAACTCTCCCTCACGGTACCGCTGGCCAACTCGAGTGCCTTTCTTTTCACGGTGCTGGGCGAGTGGTATGTAGAGCGCAAGGTCATTGCGAAGGAAACCTGGCTAGGCATGTTCCTTGTGCTGGGAGGAATTGGACTCTGTGTGCATTCGAAGAACCAAATGGTTTAATATGCATCATTGGTAGATAACACATGAACACGGCCAGTCAATTCCCATAATTAATCAATTGATTTGTCCCCAACACCGGATCAATCGCGGTAGGCGACTGCAACCCCATATCTACAGATACAAAAAGCCACTGCGAAATCCGTCCGGCCCAGGTATCCATAACCCAGTGGCAAATGAAACGAAAAAGACAAGCCCGTACCCAATACATCGCCATCAGGCATAGACATACAGATGCCGTGGTTTCATCACACATATTACATGATCCCAATCCATAGCATGACATACCAGACGGGCCCGCCGTGGTATCAAGTTCAACGTTCGGGGATATATTGAAAACACATGGAAGGCTGAATGTAGCATAATCATCGCTGTCGAACGAATTCCAAAATCAAACGCCGCGGAACTATCCAAGTCAGTGAATGAGATTAACAGCAGCGATGGAAAGGCACTCACCATTCGAACCACCAAATACCACATAGCACCCACGAACTTGAACATGGAAAGACCAGCCACACTCCACAAGATGACCTTCATATAAATGAGGGACTTCTCGTCCACAGGGTCTTCTCCTTTCTTTTCGGCCTGCTCGTCAAAGGCATCCAAACCGGCGGCACTCAGCACGACTGCTCCGAGCGCAAAATTGCAGAACACCCAGGCCAACACGACCGCACTACGAAATCCCTTGTAGTAGTCTGCCTGCTTGTCCTCCTCGGAGATGACCTGGACTTCTTTCGGTGGCTTGGATGCGAATGCAGCCAGCTCGGCTTCATACTGCGCGTTCAGATCACCATCATCCTGGGGGATGTTCACATCAACCTTGCCGCCAGGCTTGAGGTTCGCGGAGGGCAGTTTTTCGGCCTTGTCGTCACCTTTGGTACCCCATGTGATATCGTGGGTGTTACAGAAGGCGTAAATGTTGAGAACGTTGATGTAAGTTGGGGTGAGCAAGATATATTGGATGAACTGCCAATTCGTTAGAAGGAACGGTGACCACAGGATAGCAGAAGGAACATACGCAAGTGAACATATGCCACGGATCCAAGAAGATGAAGGATGCAATGAACCACATGACGTAGGTCGAGCCAAGCGACACGAGGATGGAAAAGAATGTCGGATCTTTGAAAAGCATGCCAACGGAAAATTGTTCCTTGTCAACCGTTTTCTCAATCGACTTCACAGTGACGAAGATGGCCGCGAATGCCAGGTAGATCATGATTCCGATCCAGAAGTACACCATGGTCATGTAGAACTTGTTCGATCCACCGGGCCGATTACCAAGCGCAAGGACGAAGCAGGTTACCAGAGTCGCAAGATACAACCATTCAAAGACAATGCCCAATATTTTTCCTGCCATGCCGAGTAGATTGTCGTTGCCCAGGGATGTTGTGAGAATGTGAAATACCAGGAAGAAATTTCCCTAATGAAAGATTAGCAGTGCTGAGAAAAAAGACAAATGGAAAGACGTACAATGCCAAACCATGCGAAAACCATCGCGATCGTTTGGTAGATGAATTCAATGAGCAACATAAACTTGCGTCCGAAGCTGTGGTCACTGCGGAAAATCTGGTAAAAATGCGTAATGGAATACACGGCGGCGAAGAAAGAACCATTCAGCCAGCGACGTCGCTGGAGAATGAACTCGGCCATGCGATCAGGGACGTCAGTCTCGCCAGTAGATGACTTGACGTACTGCAGCAACCAGCGACATTTCCGTTTAGAAACAATTTCGAAGCAAAGAATTCGATCCTCAGCCAGGTACATATTGGCCGTGAAAATACCAGCGTTGGCACCGTGCATCTTCTCACCAAGGAAGTACCTCTCGAGAGGACCCTGGCCGTTCTTGTCATTCTGGAGAGCGACGTAGCGGTAGGCGGAGAATGCACCGGGCAAGACAGTGATAAAACCGAAAGATGACTCCAGGGGCTTATCAAGGATATTGCTCAGCTTGTACTCGAAATTTTGACCTGCCACTAGCGGGTTCAACAGTTTCTTGCCGTGGGAAAGCATGACTTTGATCTCGCCGCAAGCACCACCACACATCGGTTCGACATCAAATGCCTTCCACAGATGATAGATCGAGTCCTTGCCTGGCTTGGTACCCGCATCAAGAAGCACGCAGATGTTGGGATCCAAGACTCGGCCAAACGCCTGGAAAAACCAACGGTGGGAGTTGATCTTCTTTTGGTTCTTTTCCTTGAGGCAGAAAATCATCTGCACGGGAGGACCCGAACGCGGCTTAAGCTGTACTTGATTTCCCTTGAGTTCCAATCCTACCTGAGTGGTATACTCGTAAATGTGTGCGGTCACATCTTTCCCGTTGACTTGCTGCTTGGCAATTCCATCCTGGTAAACACCCAAACCAGCAAGCACGGCCCGGGTTCGTGGATTGATCTTGGCACGACCATCGCTAATAACGCAGACCACGATCTTCTTCCATGCATCCTTGCCCCAGGTCTTGCTGCTAGTGCGCGAACACATGTGATCGATGTTTTTGAACACACCGGACATGGTGCGCGCAAACAAGAAGTCGTCCTCATTGTACATGGTCACGGCAATGAAAAGCTCAGTGTGTCGAGGTTTGGCGAATAGCTTTTGACGTAGCGTAAACCGTTCCTCAAAGAAGTCGTTCGGGTCGCACGTCGCAGCAGAATAACGCATATGCGTGAATTCATCACGGCCCGGTGGTTCAGCATGCGGCACCTGGCTGAGCAACCGAGGCGCAATTGGGCAATCCAACACCAGGTTTCCGTTAAACAATTGGACTTCCTTGACGGTCTTCCAGCGTCGAATGGGAGCCGGACTCGGGGTGGGCCGAGGTTCGTCATGAAACTCATTTGTGTAGGGATCCGGACCAAAGGGATTCTCGCCTTCTTGAACCAATGGGGCCTGGTCATCAAAGGGGGTGTGGCCACCCTCTGGATACTGCCCAAGATCGTAATCGTCCTGCGGTGTGTGCGACGGTTGGTAGGGTTGAGTGTAGTATGCATCGTGATGAGCTTCCGGATTTACGGTGTAATCCCCATACGCGTAAGGGTTCCCTTCATAATTCTCGTTGTGTCCATAGGAATTGTGAATATTTTCAACCGAATACTACAATTGCCATGATTAGCTCTCCCCAAATTCACCCCCTGTTGCACCTGGATCACCCACCGTCGGTTGCTCAGCGAGCCGATCACTTGATGGCATCGGCAAATGCCCTGCTGGTCCATACGGATTGTCTTGCAGGTGGTAGGTGTCTAGTGGTCGGCCCGGGGAAGGTGTACGATTGTTGTAGGCGTTCAGGTTTTGAGGATTGAGTATCGGGGAGCGATTTTCATCCCCAAAGGGATCTGTCGAGCGCATGTCAGTGGTATTGTTCGAGCACTCCCCCTCAGCACAGCAATGAAAATCGCAGTTTCGGAGAGGCGCAAGTCGGCCAGCAACTTCGCACTGCTAATGGCCAGCACCCAGTGCACCGAGGTTCAAGGAATGCGCAAAGGACAGCGATATTGGAAAAGAAAAAGGAGACTTACCAGCTCCGAGACGATTATACGCCATGGCGCCTATGCCCCGAAATTGAGTTCGGCGAAATGAATTTGCGCCTTAAGGCTGAGGATTCGCAGGGGGTTGTCGGCTAGAGATTGCGCCAGGAGCGCCAAGGGACGGTGGTGAGGAAATCACTAGCCCGACCGATGGGACCAAACTCTCGGCTCCGTTTCAGAGTTGTTGCTTGCTTTGAAGGAGATGAAGAGAGGGTGTGGTGGAATCTGGGGGACGGGAAATCCGTGTCGCACGATTGAAGGAAAATCACAGGGAGTAATGATTGTAGCAGATTCCTCCCCTCTTGTTTGGTGTTTACCCAGGCCCTCAGGACGATCGCAGTGATACAGTGGAGCACAGGCAGACGAATTGGACTCAAGATCATAGACCCGTAGACCCGCCCAGTGGATAAGAGACTGTAGTGATTGAAAGCCTTGTACTTTATAGGTCGCAATCTTGGAGAAAAAAGAATAATGTCGACACAGCAAATACGGAATCATCCACGGGCCAACATTGCAGAGCCATGAAAACCCTCCGAAGTGAAACTGAAACGCGGAAGATCCACGGATTGCATTGCGGAGACACTCGTCACTGGGCCAACGAGAGGCACGGGAGACACTCGCCACGCTGTGGCGGTGTGGTGTGGCGGGTGAAGAACTGGAATGCTTTTTTTAGACTTGGATCATTTGGTTGCCTACGCTATGAATAGATGGTTCAACCGAGATATGGGACTTATTCGAAATATTTCTCATCCCGGACCAGGATTCAATGTGTCTTTATTTCTAGTTCAGAATGTTGTAGAGTTTGAGGGCTGGAATTATCACGAGCCCTATCGATAACAACTTCCCCGCCTTGCGCTCCAAACTATATCACATTTCCTCCGCGGTTCCATTCATAGTCCCAGTCTCATCATGTCGCCTCCCTCAAACAGGCGTCCTGCCAGCGTCTTATTTGTTTGCCTGGGCAACATTTGTAGGGTGCACTGCCCCTTCTCCCCACATCTCTGCTGACTTGAATGACGAGGTCGCTCACCCATGGCCGAGGGCGTTTTTCGAAATATGGCCGATGCCAACCCCGCTATCAGCGAGATCGACTCTGCTGGAACTGGTGCCTATCACAGCTTAGAACCCCCGGACTCGCGAACAATGTCTACCCTGCGCCGCCACGGCATCACCAACTACAACCACGCCGCTCGTAAAATCACCAAGCAGGACTTCCTCACCTTCGATTATCTTCTGGCTATGGACAAGTCCAACCTTCGCGATCTGCTGGATGTACGCGAGTCGGTCATTGCTTCACTGCACAAGAAGGCAGACCCCAAGTCCTCTGCGAAATCCACCCGCTCTGCGACTGAGGCTGCCATTGGAGCGGAGGGCGCGGACACACAAGTCGCAGAAGTGCGATTATTTGGTGACTTTGGCAAAGGTGGCAAGCTGCATGAGCGTGTTGGTGGCGGCGAGGTGGTACAAGACCCGTACTACGGCGGCTCTAACGGCTTCGAGGAGGTCTACCAGCAGGTAGTGCGCTTCTCGCAGGGCTTTTTGGACTACTTGGAGAATCACCCCGCCGAGTAACTAGCCATTTGGTAGCACGGAATTAGAATGGCGAATCGACCAGGGTGGACGGATATAGATTAGACAGGATGGCTTCGTGATACCTTTTGGCTGGAACATCTATAATTGCGATGGTTGCAGCTATATGTATATATCAAAGTCAGGAAATGGTACAAGTACAATATGTTACATTCCAGAAGTACATGTCTGTAGATATATATAATGGGCCCACGCAGCGTGACAATTCCACCAATCCATCACTAAACCTTCTCACTGATCTTGATGGCAGTGCGACAACCCAGGCGAATGACATCCACTAATGGATCATACGGCTTGGCCTCCTTCGCATCGTTTGCTACGGCGTGGTCCAAGTGCTCCAATTCCTCGTCGCGAATCCTCCGGAATGTAGAGAGCATGTCCTTCAATTCATCATCCAGCTCCTCTCCTTTCCGCTCTGCATCTGCCTCCCAGGATAGAATCTCCCGGACCTGATCGTTGTAATGTGACCCAATTTCCGTCTCCACCGCCTCGGTACATGCCATGGCAGCTTCACGGCCCAGGGCAGCGGTCGACCAGCCCAAAAATGTAGCTGCGGACTCCCAAATCGGATACATAGCAGTTGGCCGGACTTGGTGTTTTGCGACAAGACCGTTGAATGTTTTCAGATGACCGGCTTCCTGGTCGTACATATGTTTCATCAAGGGGCGAAGATGTGGGTGGGAGCGGACCACTTGTGGGTTCTGCGCAGTGTATATGAGGGTGGCAGCGAGTTCACCCGCTTGATTAACACGCAGTGCACTGTCCAAGAATTCTCGTTGCTGCTTGTTGAGAGTATATCGAGGTTTGGAGGAGCCGGAGGAGCCGGTGGTGGACGCATATCGACTGTGAGCTCGTAAGGCTGTCGGGGCAAGGAAGTCAAGGTACATTGGCGAGATGGTTCGGTATTGGCGGCGGCATTGTGCCAAGGCACATCGTCTGAGTGCAAGAGATTCCATGATGCGAGGCTATTGCAGACAAAGTGCAAGTTCGAGTTGGCGATGGCAAGTCTTGGCGCAAACGCGCGCTTGGAGTCTTGGCACCCGAACGTCATGAGCCGCAAAGGCCAACCTGCAACGAACATCTACGCCCTCCGATCGGTACCCTCACACCTGCTTGCGCCGCTTGTACAGCTACTGCGCTGTTCCTGGCAATACACTTTCATTCAAGTATAATCTATGCTCTGGGGGATTCCACTGGAGTGAGCTTTTCAGGTCCTCCAACTTTGCGCCTCCTGGTCAGGAGCGCCTCTTTCGGTGTCCACTATTGCCTGGCTCTTCACGAGGTCATTTGGTGGCCTATATATATAAACTGTGCTAGAACGCGCCAGGCACTGAAAGGGAGTGGGGTACAAAGGGTTTGTTAAAGGCAGCAGTCAGAATGGCGGACGACTTGGATGCTGAGCTATTGGCCCTGGCCGGGGACTCTGAGGAGGAAAATTCCCCTCCCCCAAAGCCAGAAGATGGATCCCCAGCCCCTTCTGCCTCTCCCCGATCACCGCACCGTGACACCTCACCACCAGCAATGGGTCGCAAGGGCACCGCAAGGCCCCGCAAACCGCGGAAGGCAGTGAAGGAGGATGAAGAGGATGGTGAGATGTAAGTTCGCCTCTTTCACAAGCTTAAATTCAGTCGCTGATGACGTCCACTACGCCTAGATCGGAGGTCGAGTCTCACCACTCTCTCCAGTCGGCTCCTATGTCTGAGTCTGATTCTGAAGGTGGAAATATCACGGACGAAGAGGACCGTCCTATCTTCCCTTACGACAAGCTGTACTACTCAGTGAAGGAGAAGCAAGAAATCATGGCCATGCCCGAGATTCAGCGGGAGGAGCTGCTCTCAGAACGTGCTCAACAAGTCGATCGCCACAACCAGGATCTGGCTCTGCGGCGCCTGCTTGCCTCGCGAGAGCGCGATGCCAAGAAGGCCAAGCGAAAGGCCGACTCCGCGGGTCTTGATGACATCCAGCGCAAGAGCTCCCGCCAAAAAACCACCCTAGGTGGACGTAAAGTTGGTGAAGCCTCAGACGCCATCGAAGCCTATAAGCGCCAGCGTGAACAAAGAAGCAAGCGAGATGAACTTCGTCATAGAGCCCCCGCACAAGCACGCCGCCGCTCTCGATCGATTGCCTCCGGGGTGTCCGACGAGGATGCCGATGCTGAAAGTGACGTTGAACTGGATGATCGAGTTGGACGTTCGCCTTCGATTCCCAAGGACGACCCCCCTGCTGAGCTCCGTGATCTCCAGCGCGCTCGCGTCGGCCGAAGCAACTTTGCGCAAGTCTGCTTTTATCCCGGTTTCAACGAGGCCATCACCGGCTGCTATGCCCGCGTCAACATTGGGCCCAACTCGGAGACGGGACAGAACGAATATCGTCTCTGTCTGATCACAGGTATGTGCATGAGGCTGACCGCTCTCATTCCATGATACTGATGTTCAACAGGCTTCAAGGAAGGCAAGCCATATGCTATGGAGGCACCAAACGGTCGTTCGTTTGTCACCGATCAATATGCAAAGCTGGCACATGGAAAGGCCGAGCGAGACTTTCCTTTTATCGCTTGCTCCGACTCCGCATTCACTGAGGTTGGTAGTGCAGAGCCATGGACCCCTCAAAGCTCCGACTAACCCTTTCACAGTCCGAATACAATCGGTATCGGAAGACCATGGCTGTCGAGGACTGCAAGATGGCTACTCAGACCAGGGTGGCTGGTAAAGTCACTGATATCAATCGGCTGATCAATCACCGCTTCACAGCCGAGGAATTGAACGAGAAGCTTAGGAAGCAGGGCGCCTTCGACCAGAAAAAGAATATTCTTCGCCGCTTCGATGTCGAGCGAGATCTGAAATTTGCCAAGGCCAACGGTCATACCGAGGAAGCCGAAAAGCTGCAAAAAGAGCTTAATCAGATCCTGAACCCATCCCTCTCCTGGGGTACCACTCTGTCAAAGCCGACTCCTGACAAGACGCTCACCGAGGCTGAGCGTGTTCACCAGATCAACATTCGCAACCAGAAACTCAACTACGAGAACGTCCGCCGTGCCCAACTCGAGGAGCGCAAAGTCGCTCGTAAGACGGCGGCGGCTGTAGCTCGTGGCGAGGCAGTTGCCGACCCTTTCATGCGTGTGCGCACAATTGCCAAGACACACCACGATGTGAATGACAAGTCCATCGACGGACCGAAACCTGTTGATGTCACCCCCACCGATACGCCTAAGGACTCTCCTAAGCCTGGCAGTTCTCAAGTGGGCACCCCCAACTCTGGTCTCACGCCAAAGAAGCCAAAGAGTGGTTTCATGATCAGCTATCGCAACAATGATGACGAGAACATCGCGGCCCTAGACATGGACATCGACATTGAAATTTGAAAGCCTTGACTTTCTCACAATCTCCCCTGGGATCCATCGATACCAGGCTGCTGGCCAGTGCATGATGAGCGGTCAGCTGATAATCCATCTCTCTGAGAGGAGTCTCATCATCTTTGTACACATTAGAGCATGGAGGGTGGATGGAAATCGGGTTTCTTTTGCTCCAAGAGCATCGGCGTGTGGTATGCGGCGTCTAACCAGAAAATCTACGGAATCTCTGTATTATGAGCACTATGAGAATCAATAATCATGGATTGTACAGGACCTGAAGTGTATCAAGTATGCTGAAAGCCACCTTGACCCGCAGTGACAGCTTATCTGTTCTATCATTGATTCATCGACGAGGGCCTACTGGAAGATCAGACAGGTGTGAATCACATGCTATCATCATAATTCCGGCAAATATTCTCAGCCCTCACCGCGTTTGCTCAGCGGTATTGCATGTCACCTTGGTGATCATGTGGCCGGTCTTTGGGCGATGTCGCGAGTTCGAGCCCTGGATACCGCGTTCTGCTAGTCCAAGTATTGGGTCGACTACTCGGGAAGATCTTTAGACTCTCGACATCTTACCATTGCCGGCAGGTTGACCAGTTGTTTCGACTTCTGGGACGCGAAAAGAGGGGGCAAGGCCCACCCATTTTTTTTTTTTTTTTCCTTTCCTTCTTTCTCCTTTTATTGTACCCTGTTAATCCTCGGATATGATTATTTTGTAAATTTGAATGAGGCTCAAGATGGATTTACGTTGTCAACTTGGAGGCGCGCGAAAGCACGTGACTAGCCTAGCAACGCGAAGCACGCGCATCGCGTCCGGACTATGCGTTCGCCCTTGATGAGGCACCCGCACATCCAACCCTTCGAACTTGAATCTCCGATCAATTTGTCTCCCGTTATGACCTTGTTCTATTGAACTCAAAAACCACTCACGATATAATCCCCTGTACCGAAATGTCTGCACCTTCTACGCCGCGCTCGACGCGCTCCGCGTCGGCCGCCGGCGATTCTCCGAATGTTCTCACTCCAGGACAAAAGATCAAAGCCATGATGGCTGAGTTCGACAGCGAATCCGAGACGGAGAATCAACCAACGAAATCATCACGGCCAATTTCGAAGCTGGACTTTGAAAAGAAGAACGTAGATACGCGTGAGCCCGACCATTCTGACTCGGAAGACACCGATGATGCGGAGCAAGTTGTCAAACCAAAAGGTCGAATGGCTGCCCGCATGCAGGGAGGTGAAAACGCGACTACATCAGAATCAACTGAGGAGTCAGCTTTTGCTCGACTGTCGAAAGCACTGCGAGCCGAGAGAGAACAAAAGCAGCAACCTCAACCCAAAAGTCCCTCACCCCAGGCAGAGTCTAGCGATGATGACCTTCCGACGGCTGTATCACGAAGAAATAATAGACGACAGTCTGATGGTAACGACAAGTCACAGCCTCGATCACGCACCGCTTCTCCTCTATTTGTTTCGCCTGCTCCGCCTCGACATGGCGAGACACCTCAACATGAAAGTTCAGATGAGAATGAAGAGCGCCCGAAGGGTAATGATCGATTCCGTGCGCTTGTGGCGAAAAAGCGCAAGGAGCGCGAGGAACGTGAGAGGTTGGAGGCCGAACAAAAGGCTGCTCGACGATCTCAGATGGAGCAATTCAGCTCTGAAGTTCTGTCCGGGGAAGAGAGCGGGGTGGACGACGAAAGCGCTGGCCGCAAACTCACCCTAAAGGCTCGTCAACCCCGGAAAGCGAGTAAGAAGGCCATGGACGAAATGCACCGGGAGACGCAACGAATGAGCCGGAATATGCAATTGGCTCACCAGGCGCAAACAAAGAAAAAAATATCGAAGGAGAGCTTTTTTGCTCGCTTCAACTTTATGCAGCCTAACGCTGCTCCCGTGGAACCCTCGGCAGCGAACTCGTCGTCCACAGCTGGCTCTCAGAACTCTTCAGATGGAGAGGCGCCTCACAAGACTCACGAAACACCTCAAACTTCCCCTGTCATTGCACCACTGGATGTCGAGAAGTCCACGGCTATCAATGCCGCCAGCCTTGAGCAGTCGGAAACAGGTCAGAGCAAGAACGATGTTCCTGACCTGCCCAGCCTCCAGGGAGCCATTGCTCATGCCAAGGATGGCGCCAAATCACCAGAGAGTGCTGTTATTGCACCGGCTGCTGTTGCCGCAGCTGAGGCGGACGCATCCACCACGAAGCCGAAGAAGCCTTTCCAAATGACTCGACCCCCGGTTCGCGTGCTCCTGTCTCGACAGGACGTGGCGCGGAACCAGAAGGAAAACTCTGATAGCGATGATGATCTGGAAGTGGTTACATCACCCGCCAAATGTCGTCGCATTGCTGCGTTCGAGAATCTCCCCGCCAGGAGAATGCAGGAATCCGCTTCCATGACAAAGCTTAAGGCTTTGGCCCATCTGAATTCACCGGATCGCAAAACCACATCCATGAACTCGGCAGAACTTTCAGCTACCTTGCTGTACAAGGCACGCCAGCAAGCCGCCAAGGATAGACGTGAGCGTATCGAGGAGCTCCGGGCAAAAGGTGTGGTCATCGAGACGGCCGAAGAACGCGCAAACATGGAAGATGACCTTGAGGATTTGGTGGAAAAGGCACGCAAGGAAGCGGATGATATTGCTCGCCAGGAGAAAGCAGCTAAGAAAAAGGCCCAAGGTCTCGATGAGGATGATGATGACGACTACCAATTTTCTGGTTCTGACGACGATGGTTCTGGCCGTGAAGATGAAGATAGCGAGCGTGTCAACAAGTCTGGCATGGTTCAGGAGGAGGCCGACGAGGGCGATGAATCTTCCGGTGACGAGAGTGAGGCTGTGGCATCCGAAGCCGAGAGTGAGGTCCCTGGCACAAGACGCAAGCGACCAACTCGTGTGGTTAGCGATGATGAAGAAGAGGAAGAAGCTCAGATTCCATCAACTCCCGTTCGGCCGCCATCGAATGCAGCCAGGTCTGCTGAGAGGCCTCAATTGCCTGGCATGGAGACGCCTGGAATGTCAATGGGTCTTACTCAAGCATTTGCAGGCACCCTGGCTGATGACTCTGGGAGCCCGGCAGGGTCTGCGACTGTGCCTTTCTCTCTTCCTGACCCTGTTCGACCGGTTCCGAGACTTCGCGCAGAGGATTCCGAAATCTTGGCTCGAGATAGCCAAGAACAGGTTCAAGAGCCCGACTTCATGGCTAATTATAGTCAGAATGTCTCTCGGGTCTCTGAGTCCCCCGCTGGGCATCAGTTCACCCAATTTTCACAGATACCCGATCCAACCCAAGATGAAGGCTTCGTGTTCTCTCCGTTTGACCCAGCCAAGCGATTCCGAGAGACTCCGCCAGTGTCGACGATTGATACAGTTCTTGTTGACCAAAGTCAGTCTCCCGTTGCGGACCGAAAGGCCCGACACCTTCGACGTGGGCGTGCGGCCGATCTTTCCGCAGTCCAAGAAGATGACAATGAAGGCGACTTTGAAATCAATGCCAATGCTTTCAATGTCACGAAGAAGGCTCCCAAGAAGAAGAAGGAGGCCGCCGCCGCGTATGACAAGAAACACAGCGAGGCCAAGAACGTTGTCGACGAGGCTGCCGAGGAATCCGAAGATGAATATGCCGGTCTTGGTGGCGGCAGTGACGACAGTGAAGGCGAGGAAGATGCGTTGGACGAGCAAATGATCAATGACAACAGTGGCGAAAAGGTGGACGAGAAGCAGCTCGCTGCTTTGAACGCGTATGTCTACTTTGCGTGTCTTTTGTATACGTGTGTTTGCTAATTTACTTTACAGCTCCCACCAACGAGACCGCGATGAGAAGGATGTCGCCAAACTGATGAGAGACATCACGACTGGGGCTCTTCGACGTCGCCGCGGTGCAGATGATGATTTAGATCTTGATGACTCGGACGATGAGCGCCTGGCACGTCGGCGGGAGAAACAGCGAGAATTCGCCAAAATGCGCCGCGCCCTTCTTGCTGATGACAAAGTTGGTCAGCTCGCTGAGAACCCGAAGAAAGCGGCTTTCTTCAAGGCAATCGAAGACCGCGAAACGGAAGATGACTTTGAATTGGACTTCCTAGAAGAGAATGAAGAAGGCTCGCAAAATGAATCCTCCCAAGGCGTCGCCCCTAATGCACAAGCCGAGGGACAGACCGATGCTGCACAAGATGGCAAGAAGCGCAAGCGGCCGATTGAAGCCACTGCTGAAGACACCACCAACCGACCTCCGCCTCACCTCCGCCGTACGCCAGCTAGCGCAATGTCAAAGAAGCCGGCTACTCTGGCTGAGATTCGCGAGACCTTGTCCTTCCTGACTGAAACACCTGAATACGACTCTTTCCATGAAGATGCTTCTCTTGACGAAGAGGGTCATGGGGAGGAGGATAGCTCGAACACAGCAAATGCCGAAGTCGAAGCAGAACAGGAAGCGCCTCAACCCGAATTTGCTGTCCCTAGCCATCCACGCCGGACACGCGGTCCCGTGGTCGATCGTCTCGCTTTGCTGCGGCAGGCATCCTCGAATTCCGCCTCTGGAACGGGCTCTGGTTCTGGGAGCACCAAGCTAGCTTTCCACGGAAGCAATGCTGATGGTCCGATCGGCTTCCGACCTCCTCAGCTCTTACGTCGTGTCACTTCTGGATCGTCCTCCAGTTCTTCATCTACCACCTCCAACCGCGTCAACAAGCCAGCTGCATCGGGTCCGAAGAAGGGCGGTGCTGTCAATTCCTACACCGCCGCGCGAGAGAAAGAGCGCGAGAAGCAGCTGCGTATGAAGCAGCGCAATGGCGGCTCGAACATTACCAAGTTGCTCAGCAAGCATTCTGGCGGTGGACTTGGTGGATTGGCTGGCAAGGGCCAGTGGGACTAGGATGATGTTACCATGGCACATCTTGATATTTTGACTGTACATTGTTGGGATTTCTTATTGTCTGGGACTAGCGTTGATTATCTGGTGTTTGGTAGGCGATTGGGTCTTTGATATCAAGCGGTAGAGAGGTAGCATTCGTGTACTTAGAATGAACGAGTCGACCATATCATTGGTTCTTTGATGCACATCTATAATCCGTTCACTGCGTCCAAGCGATTGGCCCCTGTCTACGAGACAGATCGCAATTTGTCTAGCAAATCCGTCAACGACGAGATCGTGCTGGCCGGTCCTTTGTCGGTTTCCCCGCGACGAATCCAGTGACTCTGCCATCCCGCATCAATAGCAGCGCGATAATCCTTCTTATAGTCGTTGCCGACATGCACACAGACCCAATTCTCATCGCTGCAGCCAACAGGAACCGAGCCATGCGTATGGACAGACGCGCGAGCTAGAGCCTGAGCCTGGCGCTTCGCGACATCAAAAATCAACCGATTCGGCTTTTCTTCACCAGCCTCGTAGCTCGTAATCACCAGATCCACATCAACATCCTTTCCGTCATAATTGACTTCCCCCGAAGCTTGGGTTCTCGCCGTTTTCCCCCGTTCTTCAAAGCCAGGAAGCTCCATACTCGACAAGTCCTGATCCGCACGAGTATCCCCAACTCGTAGTCCCAAATCCTTCAGCACCATAGGGACCCGATCATCCGAATTGGAAATCACACCCACAAGCACACGATCAAAGGGACCCGGACTAGCCTTGAGCTCACGCATACGCGCAAAAAACGGTGCCACATCGTCGAATAGCGCGTACCCCTCTGCCCCGGCAAAGCGATCCAGCAAGGTGTCCACCAGACCTGGGAAGAAAATTAAAAAATTATTCGGGACCTCGCCCATATCCATGGCTATCGCGCGCGTGAAACTCCCTTCGATTACTTCCTCCCACCATTGTCTCGGTCCGCCGTATTGGTTGCGGAGGACTTCTGCACGGCCGTAGTTTGGGTAGAGTTTTGCTTGGGCGCGGTAGGCTTCCTTGAAGGTTTTTTGGAGCCTTTGCGCGTTGATGACGGCTGGGGAGATGTGGTAGTGGTGCGCGATCGCGGCGTATTGCTCTGGGACTGGGAAACGGGGGTGGAAGAGGGTGTCGAAGGCGTCTAGGGTTAATAGGAGGGTTCTGGGGGTGGTGGATTGCGTGATGGAGCGCGCCTTGCTGTAGAGTGGGCGGGATGTCATGGTTGAAGATGGAAAGTTGGTGTGTTGTGGATAGTGCGGTTTGCTGCGGTTCAACTAAAATTTGAGTTCCAAGGTTGCAAAGCATTCTAGAGATAGAAATGTTTCCTGACAACCTTCTAGAAAATATGCTCTGGAATTTATGATTATCAGCATAGAGTTATGTACACAAAGTCAATTGTAGTGCAGGAACCAACGTCTAGAAATTTGAATCGAAGCTGGTCTAGACATAAATCGAATATATTTTCTGACAAGTTGGTGATCGATTTTGCATGTTATGCATGCATTGACAAAGTCTATTTTATGCAGTGTGATACAACATATATTCTCCGCCAGAAGTATATTCTCACTCAATAATAACTAGATCAATGATTACAGTCTAGATCGGACGAGACTAATATATAATGGTTGATAAGCGTGACGCGTCTCCACAATTGCAGCCTCGACTCCATCAGATACGCTGATTTCACTTGACATTCTACTTTTCCAGTGACTAGATTACCAACATTCCTACAGTTAGAGGACATGAATTCAAAATGCGCTCCTCCCTCCCTCTTACAATATGCGCACTGCTAAACGTGTCGGCTCGCTCCTTGGCGCATACCAGCATCGATTCGCCCCTCAAAAATGCAAACCACATTTTCAATGTCATCCACGATTCAATGCGTCAATGGGGCTCCTCCTTGCATCATAATGGTGTCTCGTTTTTTCTGGCAACTGTCCCAGCGGGCACGCAGCTTTACCACGGCTCTCCTCAGTCTAGTCCTGTGAATGGCACCGAGTGGGTGGCCTTTGAACCTGAGCATGCGATGGTCTTCACTCGACTAGGATTGGGTGATCCGCCTCCACTTTCATCTGGTAGTAGTGAGGATAATTATGATATGCCGCATAGTCACCGCGATGAACTTCGCCGTTGGGAATTACATGGTCCTGGCGACTCATCTCCACCCTATGCGGATACCATGAATGAACGGAGAACAGCACCGGGCTATCTTCACACTTATGCGGCAGTCAGAGACCTTCGTCTGGTGTATATTGATGGAATGTCTGCTGCCAAGACGAAGAAAGGAACTCTCGACTCGCAGGATATTCTCTTGTTCAATCGTTCCATTGATACCTCACCGACGAAGGATCCAGGACAGGGACTGGGCGGGGACAGCCAGCGAGCTAGGAAGACATGTGAAATGGCAGAAAATGAATGGAATGGACGTATCGACGGGATCATACGCATGGAAGCTGGATTCGAAATCATTCTCTGCGCATTCGAACGAGACCTCGAACCATTGCGAATTACCCAAGTCAAAGCCAAGTCCGGTACCAAGGACAAGCAACAGGGACCTGGCCCTGGTAGAGGTCCTGAATCGTCGCGCTGGTTGCGCGCAGTAACAGCACGGTATGCTGGCATTGGGGGAAGTCGAGTATCCCTGAACTACGACAACTTCGTAACGGCTTTCTCTCATGATCTGGACTCATTCCCCGGCAACTCGTCATTACCTCGACTGGAGCACCTTACCTCCGCAGAGCTGGAAGCAATCCGGACAGAATTAAATGGCCTAGTTCTGACTCACGACGCTAAGGAACCCTCATGGAACTGGCAGGCTACGACCGACATGATTGTGGCTCGGTACAGCGACGAGCTATCCTACCTTGCCTCGGGAAGATTGACAACAATTCAAAAACTACAAGATTATATCGAGCTGCTGCTGTCTCCGTTCATCGACTACAGCGAGCGGAACACCCAGCTAGAAGCTGAAAGATGTACGACCCAATTCTTACCAGCGCAGACTCAAAATTCAAGCACATTGCCTGCACACGCAGTCCGGAGCGTTGGGTATAGTATTTGCTCGACGCTCATCGAAGCATGGAAGGAGACCCATGTTGATGCTGCCCTGCAGCGGATACGATCGTTGATGAAATATCTCGATTGGACGACGTGGAAAGAATGCCGTGGATGCGAAGATAGCGAGATTTGTGCTGTGCCTATTTGGCCCATGGGCACAGTCGCTGACTACGAGCATCCGTCGTGTAGGCCTGCTTCGAAACCGTTTGATCCGGATGGGGAAAGTTACTGGGGAGGCATGTACAGGTGAAGCCTATTTGAGATATAGAACTCGAGATGGTCTATTTTTGGGTGACAGAGTAGATTGCTGTACATTCTGTGGCAGTACACGCAATTCAACTGCGTCACTACGTGGGGCTTATTGACATACGCAACACCGCATCGGCCCCAAATCACTATTAATAGATTATAGTAGAAGTCTACGGACGCCCCAAGGTGAATGAATGTGGTTCTCTTCTCGGGTAAGCCCGAAGTATGCATTGGATAGTATAGATGGAAAGTTTTAATATACCTAATCAAACCGTCTAGATTGAAACGCGCTTTCGCGCGGAATAGATACATTGGAATAAATAATTGAACATAATAGAACGGGGAACTCCTCGTGTTCAATCGTTTATGCGTTAGCTCGAGAGCAGCGACGTAGCTGACACTCGAGACACACTAACAGAGGTCCCATAGAAGCGAATGATCAAATCCCTTCAAGAGAAAGCCGTGATTTACAGGGGGAGGGGAAGGCCAGCGGGGAGCGAGCCGGTGACGGTGCCGACAACGGGGGCAACCGGGGCAGCGGCGCTGGTCAGACCGAGGTTGGAGAGGAGACCGCTGAGCAGGCCGGTGATGCCGGCAACCTTCTGCTCAACCTTGACGAGGGCAGTCTGGGCACCGTCGGCGGAGGCGATGCTGAGGATCTGGCTGGGCTGGACGGCGTTGGTGGGGTCGGCGACGAGGCCCTGGACAGTGGACTGGACGTCGTCGGTGGCGGGGATGGTGGTCAGGACGGTGCCCAGAGGTCCCTGCTGGAGCTCACCGATGTTGAGGCTGCTGAGCTGGCTGAAGACACCGTTGTCGAGGCTGAAGGGGATCAGGTTGCCAGCGGTGTCGGTGACCTGGAAGGCGTTGCTGAGAGCGTCACGCTTGATGGGGAGGAAGGACTCGACGGAGCCGAGAACGGTTCCAAGAGGCTGGCCGAGGATGGGCAGAGCGGACAGTTCCTGCACGAGGCCCTTGACGAGACCGGTGACCTGGACCAGAGCGTACTGGCCTTGGGTCTGGACGGCAATGAGACCCTGAGTAGGGTCGGTAGGAAGCTCCTGGGCGGTCGAGGCCATCTGGGTGATCTGGCCAACGGGGGAAGAGCCCAGGTTCAGACCCTGCAGGGCGCTGGTGAACTCGTTGTCCTCGAGGGTGACCTGGACATTCTCGTTGACCTGGTTCACAATGGTCATCACCTGCTGCTGAGGACCAGAAGAGCCGGCAAGGGGCAGGCTCGTGGGCACAGCCGAGGGCATGCTAGTAGGCAGACCCGTGGGCAGACCGGAAGGGATAACGCCCGAGGGGATGGGGATGGGCAGGCTGTTCAGCAGAGGCAGAGCAACGGCAGTCGAGGCCATAAGGGCGGTGGAGATGGCGAACTTCATCTTGTTGGTATATAGAGAGTGACTGTGCTAAAAAGCAGTAATGAATGGACGGTATTACACCGAAGAGTAAGGAATGACTGGAGTAGGAAGGGGACTGAAGAGCTTCTTGGGATGAAAAAACCTCAAAAGTCAAACAGGGTGAAGTCGGATTTATACTCGGCCATGCCTCAGGGGGCCAAGGGCTTTGATCTCATCCATCACCAGAAGAATTGACGTCGTTGCTATAGAACAGACCCACCTGCGTTCAGGGACAGACACGGCCACGGGGCGCCCCTAAGGTTCCGTAGTCCAATGAAGAATGGGTTCCCATCACTGCTTCCTCTCTCCACTCACAGGGTCAGTGGAGCAGTCGAAGGCGAGTTGGAATTTGTGATTCTTCTTAGTTTCCTCATAAGCTTTGTTTTGGTTCATCTTCATTAGCCACTCCGCAGATCTGCGGACTCCGCTGCGGTCTCAAAGACGGGAGCATGTCCACATTGCCGGGAAGAAGATGACGGTGTTTGGCTTGGCTCCTGACCGTTGGTTTCATGACAGTCCCCAGTCGTCGGTGTCCAGTGAGCTCCGCCTGAGCCGGAAGAAAAGAAACGAGAGAAACGGTGTGCAACGACGATGCATGTGCCACATGGTTCTCACGAATGCAGAAGATTGTGTTCAGGCACGGAGTCTCCGTACGAAGTACCGCGTCAAAGCCCCTAGTCATCCTCTGATACCAACTCGCAGATCATAGCGGGTCTAGTAGTGATCGGCGGCAACACGCGCAACGTGCCAATGACGTTTCTCCTAACCGTGTTCAGGGCGCTCAGGGTCCGCAACACTGCCCGTCCCCATGTTAGAAGGAGCGTTGAACTCCACATCCCGGGAGCAGTGAAGTGTCGGTCGTAATCTCAGCGATTTGTCGCTGGGAGTGGATGTCAAATAGTTTCCTTAGTGGATTCTCCACGCTCTCCCGAGCCTTGTGCCCAACGGAGCGGGACCAGGATTCAGGAACAGAGAACTCATATATTGCATCATCGCCAAGGATTGATCTCCCAGCTCAATCTATCCATGCGATTCCGGTTCAGGGGAAGTCGGCGGTGTGCGGATTCCCAGTCGATCGATCGAGGGTCAAAGGCAGAAGTGATACTCTGTACGGAGTACGGGAGTACCGAGTCTGAACCATTTCCCGTCTTTCAGTGGAGATTATCAGCCCCTGAAACAAACGCAAGAGTCATTGGCTCGGAGATTCCAACGCCACCGACGAAGGTTTGGACAAAACTTAATCCTTGCGGGGAAGTGAAAGAAATTGGTGAAACCTTTGCTTGAATTGATATGAGAAGACCAATTTTCTACGCTACAAGGCTAGCGGCCTAACTTTGTTAGTGAGAAATTCAACTTTGAGATTTGGATCTATTGAATCGAGCATGTCTGGGAATGGAGACCTAACTATGAAACTCATTTTTTGTGGTAAATTCCCCGTTTGTTTGAGAGACTTTTGAATGAGCGATTTAAGAACAGTACGAGTATGGGATAAACTCCGCGGAGATGCATATCCTGTCGTTCTTTGTTTGCGTATAGTTGGCAACCGATAATGATTGATGAATTTCAAGGGGCATTTTCATCTGCCTCTTGTTTCTAGAAATCCATCATCGAGAATCTCTTGACAACTCAAAAGTACTCCGTACTCCGTACCACGAACTATGAACAGGCGTCTCGGCAAACTTTATATGTATCCCATTGGGTTCCGCAATCACAACATTGACCCCTGCATTTGACCGACCTTCTTTGCCACGGACTCGGTGAATCCTTCCAATGGCTATCGGGATCAGCCAGTGGAGTTCTTGGAATGCCGAGATCTTCATACCCTCCGTACCTGGCGTGATAAAAAGAATGACTAGGTACGGAGTACTCAGTACCGTAGTCCAACCATCATAGATATGACCTGAACAATGTTTGGTCGTGAGACCTTTTTTCCTCTCAAAATTGCTTGCTGCTTTAGCTATGTTGACTGGACTCACTGGACTCTAGAAATCGAGTTCTAACTGGCGTCGAGCTTCCGTTTGTGGAATTGCTTCCATTTCCCCGGCACAGCGTACCCAGCCTTGTTGAGAAAGACATCAATTCAACATATGGCTGTCTGTTGATTCTTGCGAGGTGATATCCAGGCCTACTTTGAGGATATTTGGATCATTTTCTGGCAAATACGAAAACAAGTCCACATGTCGAGCGGTTGCTACCATGCAGTGACCAGCCTGATGGAAGAACTCTGCAATGATGCTCCTACTCCTGAGAGAAAACTAGTCACTGTGACTCATTAGCATTCAAAATTCTCTGACATGGATTCTAACGAGTCTACCAAAAGTGATACAATCTAGGGAACCTATGGCGCGCGACACTACCGGAACTTCTCAATAAATCAACCTTTCAGCATCTTGTTTCCTTCTAGAAGCTGGCTAACATATTTGCACTCAACAACAGTCAATGTTCAGCAAAATCTCCGTTCTTCCCAACGAGCAAGTACACTCAGACACCTTCACGAATGGAGTCCGCGCACTCTGTTTCTGAATCCCCGCATTCCTGTCATGCAGCTTTGATCTTGGCACCGCAAGCAATCAATTCTCGAGGGCTTGTCCTGAGTACAGCTTCGTTGGGATGGTTGCGATATATCCGGCAGAAACAACACTGTGCGATAACTTGTTCCATATATCGATGCCAGGATACCGGTACTACAATGCCACGGCTCGTTCGGTGGTTCTCCTCTGGGCCCATAGCAACCTCACGAATCTGATACTTTTAGTCCAGGCTCTTCATTAATGCTCCTGAAAACCAATTCGAGCGTCTTCTGGGGATCTCTGCCTGTGTATTGACCTGCTGCTTGGTTGTTGACACTCGCTTGTCACCGCCAGGGCCATACACAGATGGCTCATGATGCTGGTGAATCGAAGTACGTTGCGCTGGCTATGGTATTTTTGATAAAGTGTTGAACAGAATTCGACCTAACAGTTTTGACTGGGTCGGACAACCTTGGAAAGCAGAGATATGGATGGAGATTGGTGGGTGGTTAGTTTCTTCTCTTAACCCACATATTCTTTAGAGTTATTTTAATATATACAATGCTATGATCATGAAACAATCTTCAAGCATCGGCAACCTTGGAACCTGTTCAACCGCGGACACGTATTTACTGGCTCGGTTGTCGAGTGCGGAGAATAGAATGTGGGGATCTGGGGCTGTGGGGTGAGTAACGGCATTGCAAGTATCTTGTCTTGTATCTATAGGAGAAGAAGAGTAACGTAGAAGTAAAAGCTCTTGTTTCATTCGCGAACCCATTCTATTTTCAGTAAGATGAATCGATTCAATATCTCCGGAGTGTAGATCACTGAGATGATTGCCGCATCTAATCGTTGGAGGTATAGAACTGCTGCATTATCACATGAGACAGGTTCAATTCAAACTGAACGATGTATTTCCTCGATCTAAACGGTAATTGGCAACCGGTAGACAACCGTATGAAAATGATGAAATAAACCTGATCGCAGAACCGACAACGACCGAGTGTGGGGAGATGTGGGAGCGGGAAAATTCTCACCCGCTGGTTGAGTCGAGCCAACCATCAATGATTTCCAGATTTAAGACTGCGGAGTCGCTGTATCTTTTCCTTGTATTCGATCTTGCCATTTTCCATTCTCATATCTCTCCCGCTTTTACTCCGTACTTCTGATTTGCATTCCGCTTGATCCGACACAATGACCAAGTCTCCCCACGATCTGCAAATCGCCATTCTGGGCGCTGGAATGGGCGGTTTGACATGCGCGCTGGCTCTGGCTCAACGTGGATTCAAAAACATTGATGTATATGAGAATGTACATGATCTTGGCTTCGTCGGCGCTGGGATCCAACTTGCGCCGAATATGGCCCGCGTGCTGGATAAACTCGGTGTTTGGAAGCCGATCGAGGCCGAGGCTGTTGATATCACCGATACGTCGGTACGAGGTATGTGGGAAAGTGCCGTTTGCTAAAGGATCATCTAACTTTGAACCGGCAGAGGGCGCAACGGATAAAGAACTCGCACATGTCGAGCTAGGATACATTGAGAAAACATACGGCTATAAACACATGGTGGGCCATCGGGCATCACTAGCAGATGGTCTCTACCAGGGATGTCTGAAAGAGCCCGCAATCAAATTTCACTTCGCTAGTACAGCAGAAAGCGTGGACTCGTTCGGTCCCCGGCCCTCATTCACCGTGAAACCCCGCGATGAGAGCAAGGCTTCGTACAAGGTTGAGTGCGATGTACTTCTGGGTGCGGACGGAATCAAAAGTGAAACGCGGATTGCGATGCTCAAGCTCCTCAACGTGGATGTCGGCGTCAAGGACACCAACCAGGCTGCTTACCGGATCATGATTCACAAGGATCAGATCAAGGATGATCCAGAGCTGCTGGCTCTTATCAACAATACGCGCGTGACACGTTGGATCGGCGAGAAGCGCCATATTATCGCTTACGCAGTCTCCAACAATACCATCTATAACCTGTCGACCACGCAGCCAGATACCAACTTTGCTGCTGCGACCAATGCCACCTACACAACCCGCGGAGACAAGAGCGCCATGAAAGGCGTTTTCGCGGATTTCTGCCCCATGGTCCAGCGTATGCTCGACTATGTTCCAGAAGGGGAGGTCTGCGAATGGAAGCTACGCGTTCATGACCCGCTTCCCACATGGGTTCACCAATCTGTCGCTTTGGTCGGCGACGCCTGCCACCCGACTTTGCCTCATCTGGCACAAGGTGCTGCTCAGGCGATCGAAGATGGCGCCGTGCTCGGTGTCGTTCTTTCTCGCCTCCCTGATACTTCGCCCGAGTCTATTCACAAGGCTCTCCGTGTTTACGAGAAGGTTCGCAAGGGTCGTGCCGAGGCTCTCGTCGAGATGGCTGCTGCCTCCGGGCGTGCTTTACATTTGGGCGATGGTGCTGCGAAAGAAGAGCGAGACCGGCAGTTTGCGGCCCTTCGACAGGGTAAGGGTCCTGTTCCGGACAAGTGGGCTGATGCCGATGTTCAACGGGAGATTTATGGGTTCGACTGTACCAAGGTTGCGGAGGATAACTTTGATGAGTACTTTTCACAAATGTAAGCGATACTGTTCATTGAATTCTTCTTCTCCGCAGCCGTGTTCATTACTGGAATTCTTTGCTTTTTAATGCATGTTTTGGGTTATTCAGTTTGATTGAGTGAATATGACTTTTCTATTCTGGTGATGATTTACTAAGATTTAATAGGAGCAGTCCTGTGCGCAATGCAAAACTCGCCTGAACGAGTATGTCAACTGGAGTGTACATGAGACGGAATTATGCATATATCGAACCAGTGGATCTTTCGAGAAAATTCAACATGATCACCAATATTTCTTTATAAAAAGATAAAAATTCCAATCTACAATCAGCATCGCCAGAAGGATATCAAACTGCCCCGATAGAAAGAAAGAAACGCCGAGACAACCAGTGTCCAGCCACTGGACCTCCAATTAACCCACGCCCGAAAAGAAGTATTAAATGCATATTAAACTCCCCTTCCATCCATCCGATGCCATTTTCAGCAATGCCACAGCTAAATCTACTCCTTGTTGTCGCGCATGATGGCACTCCACCGGTGGATCTCAATGCCTTCTTCAGCCACGCATGAATCCACTGGTCCTTTCTGGAGACTATTCATGGAAGTACTGGTAGTCGCAGTATCCAGAGCTCCTTTCTTCGATCCTTGGCTGGTCGAGCGGAGCTGGGACCAGAATCCGCGCTCACCGAATCGGAAGAGAGGTCTAAGGTTGGGGAGACAGGCAGCGACAATGCCGACTGCGGCCTCGATGCACGTCCATGCCACGACGGGCACTTGGTTATCTAGCGTCTGTTAGCGTGGTCGTAGAAATAAGCTGAGCATGTCTTACAAGTAATGTCCGGGCCAAGCCGAGTCAGTCGGAGCATGGCCAGTAAACGGAAAATATCAAAGACAAGTGTCCTGCAAGCACGATTAGTATTGGATTTGCAGACATCACAAGGGAGAACATACAAGCCACCGATAATGAAAATACCCGACAAAATCGCCTTTTGCGAACGGGCGATGGGAAGGTCCCAAACGACCTTGAGCGGCATGATGAGAAGAACCAGATCAGTGACGATGTTTGGAATCTGCACGCCATAGTTGAACTTGTCGGCGTCGATGCATGCGCCTTCCAGTGATTGGTTCCAGAACTTGTTGACGGGAATACAGTTCAAAGTGGCGGCGACCCAAATTGTGACGGCCCAGAGAATGACAATTGATCCAACCACATAGACGGCGATGATCATCGGTCGAATCGCAAAGAGGCGCTTGTACAGGGCCAGAATGGAGAGTTTGATGAACATGACGCAGGCCGTGTAGACGAAGGGATTGGACCATCCGATCTAGATTGAGATGTTGGCTTGCATATCCCTTGCAGGAGAATTAGAGGGGAATTACCTGGAAGTACACCTCCAGGTGCTCTGGAGGAATCATGTTGATATGCGATCCGAGACCGTTGAACAGTACTAGAAATTATCAGTAACGATTCTCATGGTATAGATGAGCAACTCACAAAGAGTAACACCAATCGAACATCCATATTTAAACAGCTATAAATGATTAGCAAGTCTCAAAGAAACACACACTCAGAACATACCAAGGCAACCAAAATCAAATAATCATCCAAGAACAATCTCTGACCGGAAATCCGTCTGGCAAGGATCCGCAAACCAACCGCCAGAGTCGACAAGGTAAATGCAAACACCACCGCAATAGTAATATTGCGACGCAACTCTGGATTCGGATGCTCGAAATCCCCCGGCACCCACGAATCAGAACCCTGTTGATTGGGAGACATGGTCTGCAGCCGAATTTGAAAAATGCACAGCGTGAGGAATACGAGAAGATTTGGAATCTACTCTGTACTTCATTTAAATATACCTGTTCCCCCTTCGCCATGACGGTTGCCGGGGTGGACCTGTCACTCCTGTCAATCTTCTTGGGAACTATAAACACTATCGACCTGACAGGTCTGGTGGTCATAGCCAATTGCATAGATTCCACTTGGTGGAGATGGCTTTAGCCCCCGCCAAGAAACGTCCCGGAAGATCCAATGCACGGAGAGTAAGAATAATGTCTAGAATTGATTCCTGAATCACGGTTTATACTTTTTAGAATTGACCTACGCTTTGGCTGAACATTTCTCAAGGTTTGAGACAATAACAGTGAATCATCTCACTTCAGATCATGTTGATAACGAGATATTTGATACAGAAGAACTCTATCACTCGAATAGATCAACTGTCAACTGCATGATCTCCCCACTACTGACTGGACGTCACAGAATCTGCCACACACCAATCCCTGTAAGGCAATATTACTAAAATCTCAGAATAATTTCCTAAACCCAAAGATCTGGTTGTCGGTGCAAGGGATGCAACGATGGCGCATTACTCCGGTCCTCGAATGGATCTATCACATCGACCCGGTCAATGCTCTCTGATTCGATATGGTCAAGTGGAGTCAAGTGGGTGAAAGAGGCAAATGTCAACTGTCAATAAGATCTATACTAGGGCGATGCTGATGTTACGAGTCATAGTTAAGATCTATACCATTTAATCAACACTCTAGACTTGACATGAACGTTCAAATAATTATTCATCTGAATGAGCCATATATCCAGGTCGATCTGAATATATAACCCTTGCTAGAGCTACAAAGAATAATGAAGATCTTAAGTGAACAGACAATAGATAAAAAGCAAGGAGTGATGATGGTTGATCCATGCATGTCGGAATCTCCCCGCATCGATGCATCTTTGTCGATCCCTTGCGGTTCATCATTTCAACTTCCGCGCAATGTTCCCCAGTTCAATCATCCAACCAGGCTAGATGCCTTTTCCAGCAGTATTTCCGACTCCTCCCATTGTCCATCTTCAACCTTGGAAGTGACTGATCCAGTGAATTAGACACCTTCCCCTTTCCGTCTTTCCCGCCGCCAACCGCGTCGCAGTGCCGGTCCACAATTCGCCAATTCCCCGCGCTTCATCCTGTCACAGGGAACACCTCAAACCTCTGGCCGTGAGATTGACATCGTCGATGACGATGATGCGCCGTCATCGACAGCGCCGGTCTCGCGCACTCCAGTCCAGCGCAGTGCCGTTCCACCGCGTCGATTGAGAGACGCGATCGAGGACTCAGACGGCGAGCTACCCCGAGATACAGTGGACAATACTTCCGAATTGGTCGACGATGCGATTGATAACAGTCCACCGCGCGACCCTCAGACTCCCGGGGTTCTGGATACGGAATTCGACGCGGTTTTTGCCCAGGTCCGTCACACCAATAAACGGCAACGTCTCTCTGGGGGCAAGCCCTCGCTAGAGGAGAAGCTGCGCGCGGAGGTCGATGAGGTTGAGTACTCATCGCCTGCTCGACAAGCCGCGGTAGACTTCCAGAATACCCTAGCAGCGGAAGAACCCAACATCCAAGCAACTCCAATGCCACCTCCACGACTCCCGCCTTCAATCTCTACACCTGCGAGCACGGCTACCCCGTTCCGCAGCAAGCCTCGATTTATGCTGTCAGCTAAGAAACCTCTCAACAGCCAGCCGGTATTCCGACCTGAGATTCCAGCGTCTCAACACGGATCGTCACCCGAGAGGCGAAAACCAACTTTTGTCCTTCCGCGCTCTCCATCGCCAAGCGCCGCAGAAGATGGCATCCCCGCACCATTCTCTCCCTCCTCACGGACGTTGTACCGGCGTGGCCGACCTCGCTCGGAAGTTTCAGGGTATACACCGGGAGGCATGGCGGCCGAAGTACGCAGCTGGATTCTCGAGATGGGATCTAAGCGCGAGCAAACATCTCTCATCCCGGACTCTGCTGGAAAAGTCGACCCGAGTCGATACCTTGTGATGGCCCGTGTTGTCTCAGTTCGATCAGCAGTACTTGCTAGTTCTGGCCCGTTGGCATTCATCCAGGCCGAGGTCTCGCGCGAGACATCCACGCAAGATGAGCCGCTTGACGTACTTTACATAATGGCTATGGGTAAGCCTCGATCCAGGCCACGATCAGACCAGTCCTCGCGGTCCGATTCGGGGTTGATTAACGGAGACTTGATCGGTATTCATAAGGGTTTAACGTGGGAGGTAGATCTTTCCAGATCCCAAAATTTGTCTGCTGGGGCGATACCCAGTCATGATATAGATGAAAACCCCGGACAACGATGGCTAGTCGCCATGGAATGGGATCTCATCCAGACAGCTACGTAGTTCTAGGTGATTTGTACGATTAGCACGGCTACATGATACCCAATAGAGATACGCAAACGAAGACACGACTTATCAACAATGCAAAGACTCTATTCATGATGGGTATTAACAGTATGAGCAGATGCAAACCAACTCCATATACGCAACGTCTTAATCTTTGATCGCCTTGAGGGCATCCACAGCCACATTGCACCCCCAGCGAACCAACTTCTGCTCCTTCTCGGACGCAACAATATCCGACTTGGCGACGACCTTGCGGACAAAGTAAATCAACCCCTTGGCTATCTGCGGAGTTTCTTGCACCCGAAGGAAAATCTGCATCAACGACTCCTCATTTTTGCCTGGCTCTTCACTTGATTTCTTGGATGCCTTCTTCTTCTGCGACTGCTGGATAATACTGATGATCAACAGCTCGACAAACGTCTTCGTCTTGGGCTGTAGATATGCAAAGTTGAGGGTTTTCAAGATACCCAGTGTCAGGGTCCCGTCCGCGATCAACATGCCGTACATTTTGGCAAGATTGACGACGGATTTCATGCTAACTCCATTCTCATCATCTGCGTCGTACTCTGCGTCGTCGTCTTCGTCAAGCTCGCTTCGTTCGCCCATTTTCTTGAAGACGTTCCAAAGCGCAAACATGAAGGACATTTTGATCCGACGGCCTAGCTCGCCACATAATTTGCGTGCTATGAGCGTGTAATATGGGTTGTGTGCTTCTTCCTCCATTGTGCAATGGAGAAGCACGCGGGGAATCTCAAATTCCTGCGCTCGCTTTAACCGGAGCTTCAGTAAGCGCACATGCGCATCTTGGTAGTCGCCTGCAGACATGATGGCTACGAATATCGATCGACGAACGTCGGTATTCATGCGATGGGCTTTGGCAAGGCTTCCTAGGTCTGGCTCGGCTTCACTGTCGTCTTCCGCCACCTCGGTGTCTTTTGTCGGTATACCGGATAGCTCTTGTCGGGCTGAAACGAGCGGATCTTCTTTCCAGCTAGCACCGACAAGCCACCACTTGCCTTTCTTCGTGGAGTCGTGGATGTCGGCGCGGGTGATGCTGATAGGTTCGGAGGCACGGACAACTCGTGTGTTGTTCAGAGAACCGAGGATCTTGCGCATCTTGGTGATATGTTCTGATGTAATGTTTGCGCCGATGCCATCTTTCACGCGGTTGTTTTTGAGATCGGTGATGGTTTCAATCATGAATTTCGTGCGGACCGACAAGCTCGCTTCACCGGCCTTGGCGACAGCGGGCTGAATTAGCAGGACAATATCTTTGAGAGCAGAGGGGTCGTCTTGGCGAAGTTGAGGTCCAGAAACTAGAATGTTGGTTAGTTAAAACGAAGAGAAGCTGTTGGCGGGAATACTCACTCCGGATGACTTTGAGTAGCAACTCGGTGTTGGTCTCAGTGATTTCCTGAAGAAAGGAACGAATGTAATCAAACATCAAGGGGCTGCCGATGACATGGAAGTTGTAAAGCTGTGAGAGGAGCGACACCAAGTTGATTGCCTCTTTCCCTTCGAAGCTTCCTCGTTCATCACCACCCGCATCTAAAGTCTCGACCACTCGTTGCACAACTTCCGCGCCAAAATCCATGCCCATGACTCGGTAGAGAGCTGCAATGAAACCCGCATGTAGGACGAGAAAAGTGTCCTGGAGAACGGATCGTTCGCAAATAAGACCCATCAGCAGATTGATCAGAGTAGAGCTGACATGCTGACGTGGATAATCGCGGTAGAGCTTTTCAAATTCGGCCAGAATGGAGACGAGGTTTGCTTCCGACAGCTTATTCAGATGACCCTGGGCTTGACGCTTCAGCCGAGTAAGAGATTCGGTCTCTGGATCCGAAGCAGCCCGCAATGATGGCGGGATATACTTTTGCGGAGTCGGTTCAGCCTTTGGTGCGGGTGCGACATATGGATTTTCTTTCTTCTTCGGCGGTGCTTTTTCCTCGTCGAAACCATCAAAGTCGCTGTCCTCGAAATCCTCTTTATTTTCATCATCGCTGCCAAAGATCTCATCATCCAGATTGTCTGCATCATTCTCGCTGTCCATTTCACTATCGTCATTTTCCAACTGTTTGGCTTTCAGCGCCTGCGCCTTTTGCCTCTTGCTTTGAAGCCACTCGTCAGCTTCTCGCTTGCGTTTTCGGCTTTCGTCTTCCGAGCCCTCAGACAGTTCTCCCATTATATCGTCCAGTCCATCATCTGCAAAGGACTTGGGGAGTTTCTTTCCCTTCTTCAGGCCCAACTTTTTCTCCAACGCGGCAATCTCGGCGTCATCCTGGGCTAATTTAGACTTGACGCCGGAAGGAACGTGGGATTGGTGCGCGGTTTCTTCTTCAGATTCATCCTCATCAAGATCAAAATCATCTTCTCCCTCATCTGATTCTGACTCTTGCTCATGCTGTGATTTTTTCAAAGCGGACTTTGCCTTGTCCTGATTTGGGTTGGTTTTGCTCTGGTGTGCAGGCCGTGAATCGCCACTAGAAAGCTCCTCATCAGACTGGAGATCGAAATCATCGTCCTCATCGGTTTTCGTCACGAATTTCTGTTTCTTTCTTGCTGGTTGCGCTGAGTGTCTCGACTTTTTCTCCGTCCGCTCGGCTTGCCGTCGGTCTTTCCGTGAAATAGGTCCGGATCGCTGACGCTTTTTCTTCTCCCCGTATGTATCACGAATCCCTAATTCAGACCGTAAATGCCTCGGCAAAGAGGTCGTATTATGTTGAGGGCGCCGCATAGTGTTGATGGGAAGAGACAATCCCAAGCGGTGGGCAACTTTTTCAATCACCACTTTTTCTGCCCGCCAAACCCAAGGCGGCGATCCACACCCACAGCGGAGTTTCTTCCCCCACGAGATTCCAGATTCGATATCGACGCAATCGTCTCGTGGATTGTGTACCGTGCAGCCACTTCACAATGGCACCGCACCTAAATGCCGATGAGGTATGCTCTTAGTCCCGCAGTGCTTCCCATGGACAATATTACACGCGACCATCATGAACATCGTTGCTAACATCACTGCCACCGCCAGTTCTTCTCATCCCTCACCGATCTCCTTTCGAAAACATCTTCCAAGTCTCGCGGCTCAGTGTACCTGACCCAAAAACCCATTGTGGAATCCGTCTCCAACTCTTCCCCTTCTATCATCATCCGCGCCTCTGATGGAAACACCGGCGCGCCGAACCCCAAGTCCGCAAAGACAGGCAAGGTCACCAAGGATACTTCCTCGAAAGTCAAGTTCTCCACTGTAATTAGCCCGGAAGATCTTGAATCGTTCTATACCCGCTACGCCGAGGTGTGCAAGGCCGGAATGACCGGGTTGAAGAAGCGGGATCGCAAGCGCAAGGCCAAGGCCAAGGGCGGAGCTTCCAAAGGCACCAAAGCATGATATCTTTTTGCGGTACTTATGAGCGTGGAAAACTCGACACAATGTGTGGCTTGCGGATGGTTCTGTGAACAATTGCATTGCCCGGCGTTACTTGGTGGTTCTGGCTTAAATCCTTCGGTCAATGATCCCTTATGAACTGTGACCTAGGTGTACATATTTCTATGCACTTATTTTTTGCAGCTTTCAATCTTGACACTGCTTTTCATACGAATTGCTCATTACCGAGCAACAGGTAACTGCATGACTGATTTGGCATCCCGTAGCCAAGATTGTCATGGTTACTCGAGTCATTTCTAAGTAGTTGTCCTTCAAGATGCGTTTGGGCCAATAACAACGACGGCCAGTTACTCTAGTATTGATTCAAGGTGTACTAGGTACACATAGTGACAACTCCAGCTCATCACAATGATTCATATTGCCCATAGAAAAATAAATGTCAATCCTGGAAGGTCAAGACTTGACCCTCACCCCCATGATATACACATGCAACGCTATAATACAAAATAAAAACCCAGAAGATGTAGCCCAATCCGTATTTTCACCCATGAAATCATGCGCAAATATCAGTACAGAAACATTCGTAAGCGAAAAAGCAAGTCATAGTGTCACATGAGAAAATGTACAAAAAATAATAGGGAAAACAAAAGGCAATGGAGGTGAATGGAGGTCGAAGTCAAGGACAAAAAAGACCGAGATGCCGAGCTAATCAAGATCCCATGGATCCAATTTCTTGTAGATCTCTGCATCGTCGTATTCAGAAGCTTCGCGTTCCAAAGGAAAGCTGAAATCATCTTCGGTAACGGCGTCGTTGCTCATTGGCTGAGTTCCTCGGTTGGTTTCTCCGAAAGAGGTCTTGACAGCCGGGCTAATGACGATGCGAGCAGCGATGTGTAGTAAAACAATAAAGAGGCTGACGGGTGGTACTAGCACCAGAGTCAAAGCTTTAGAAAGGAGGGTCGTAGCGTCTGGAGTCGGTGCTGGCTGGTAAATCGCCGAAGGAGGCGGCATAGGAGAGGTATCGCGCTGTCTCGTGGCCTGGGCGCGGCGACGGAACTCGGTGCTCATGTGGTTGAAGTCTGTGCTTGGAGATGCTGCTTTCCCGGAAGTGACAGCGGGGGTATTGACGGCAGATGGAATTTCCAGAGAAGGCCTGGGAATATCCGCGCGCATCCCACCAGTCCCTAGTTTTGGATTATCCACTGCCTTTGAAGTACAGCCAGGAACAGAAGAGTTGGAATTGGAAGGCAGTGAATGTGGCGCGCTGGATACATTCATTTTCGACCCAGAAGAGGCAAGAGTAGCGCTTGAGATATGGACAACATCTGTGTTAGATGTACTTGGGCACTCCTCTGGAGTTTTATGAGAAGTTGAATCTGGGACCGAGGGAAGGTCTGCTGAATGGAAAGATTCGGGAGTAGAAGCAAAGGATGTATCATGATCGGACTCGGGCTCGTCATTCGCCTCGGCTCCTGTTTCGAAACTCGCTAGATGTGTCGAAGCATGGATCGACTTCTCCTCACAAGCAACTTGAGAATCCTCCTTTATTTCTGGTGTCGGTTGGACCGGATTTGCAGACACAGCGATAGGTTCAAAGCCGGGCTGGGCTTCAGGAACAATATCTTGCACGAGCTCGACAGGGGGTTCAGCACTAGGGGCAGACGCCTCATTGTAGGATAGGTCCGAGCCAGTCGTCTGAATAGATGCTTGTTCCGTCTTAGGATCGGCTCCCGAGCTAGGCTCTTGCTGAACTCCACAAGCGATCTTGGTATCAAATTCAGCCTGGGCTTCAGAGGAATGTTGGCTCTCTACTTCAGATCTACTGGAGCTCATCGCTTCTTCAGGGGCTTTCTGGGGTGTCGTTTCAGGGACAGACTCTGGAACCGGAGCAGCGTCGAATTTCGCGACCAGGCTGGTGAATGTTTGCGGGATTTCCGATACCGAGCGTCTGGAAGATGCTTGTCGGAGAGGCAACTCGAGAGCAAAAGGATTTGGCGAATTCTCATCGCCTGCCAAGGTCTCGGAGGTCATGCTGTTGGTCCGCTGAGGAGTCAACGCACTGTCATCCGTTGCTCCATCTGTGTCTTCTCCGGTGCTGGTCGAGTCCAACCATTCGGACTTCGGCTCAGCCAAGTCTTGGTTGACCACAGAAATGAGAGGAATACTGCTGTTGCGTTCCTTGGGTCGCCAGGCCCTTTTCCGCCGAGGAGCCATGGCCTCCTCGGGAAGCTCCACGGTAAACGCTCGTTTGAAAGGACAAGGCGTGACCTCATACCGTAGGACTGTTGGTAGTGCCGCTTTAAGATCTGCCACTAAAGCCTTGTCCTCCTCAGTCTCATTTGGTATTTCGATGCGATAATAGGTGAGAGGGCGAATGCGCAAGACAAACTTAGAGGCCCCGTCAACACACCAACACTGGGAGTTCCTCAAGATTGCATGAACAACATTTCCACACTTCAGAAAGACCGTCAAGCCTTTCTCGAGTCTCAAGGGGGCAGTCGCGACAGTTCGTTCGGTGGCCGAGCGCCAGGGGAGGGTCTCAATAGTGTCAACCGGGTAGTCGAAATCCGAGGGAGCAGTACTAGACGGGATGGGAAACAGCGCTCTTGGGGCGAAGTGGACTATTTTCGCAGAAGGGTGATAGAAGATGAGATTCTCTGGATTTGGGACCGCAGAACCGCGTTGTGACTTGGGATTTAACTTTGTGGGGAGAGTGACCGATCGCCGGATAGACTGGATGGGACCCGATGGCTCACTTGGAGACTCGGGCATTGTCAAGGGACAATATATCAGGGTAAAGGAGAGACAGTCGCATTGAAAAGAAGGGTCAAGGGCGACGATGCATGGCGCAGTTGGAGCGATGCGGCTTATCGCGCGTTTGCGCGGGGGCATGTGAAAATAGCCTCAGGCACAAGTATCAGGTGACCATGACGCAGGGTGAATCGTAGATGCCTGTTGCATTCTGTGTTTTCTTCTCCGTCGTCTTCCGGGGAGCGAACCATCGTTTTGATTCTCACACTTCAGCTGTACCCCTCGGAACCAGGCCATGTCTAATTTCGAGCCCAATGCCGTCATTCGCGGCTTCCAGCTTACCATAGTGGGAAGTATGTCTTTTCTGTTACTTGCGTGCACACGACTATTCCAATCAGGTTTAGATTTTCTTTGCTGAGAGATTGAGCGATGGTCTTGAGATTGGAAGTTGAGATTGCAATTGATTGAGCTGTTTATGGTCAAACTGAGTTTGATTTCCCGAAATGGAAACCTGTCTCGTGTTTGGAATCGCCAATTGCATCATAGCTAACTGATTCGATAGCTGTCCGAGCTCTGCAAAATCCCAATTTGTTCAGACATGAGCACTTTCGACAAGCTGCTTTCGCAGTCGCTGCGGGGGTTGTCATTCAGATCATTCTTCAGATTCCGGTATGTCTGCATTCGGCCTCATCAAAGTGCTGTTTAATAACAAATCGAAGATAATCGCCCTCAAGTTCGGAATCTATCTTGCATCGTGGGTAGTTGACCTGGAAAATGCGACATGGGACGATAGTCTTCTCAATGGGCTGAGCTTCCTATCCAATTCCGTGCTGCAGGTTCCATTCCTACTCATGACTTTGATGGGACGCATCACTCCCACCCTCGACGAAATGTAAGATCTTCCCAGGCTTCGCTAGTTTCATTGCTGACATCCAGTTTAGCTTCATGCAATCCATTCAATGGGTGGATACTACATATGTTCAGAAGCACAAGTCTGAAGACCCGGACACCCTACGCGCCATGTACTTCCCAAGCTTGGTTATGTTCCCAACAAAAGGTGGCTCTCGCTCATCTCGGCCCAAGTGGGAGAAGATAATGTCTTTTGTCAATCGCTATGGGAAGAAAATGGGAATGCTACTAGCGATTTACTTCCTATCCATGGTCCCTGTCATCGGCCGGTTTGTGACGCCGGCCGCCAGTTTCTACACGTTCCGCAGTCATGTCGGCACAGCTCCCGCCGCGGTAATCTTTGGAGTAGGGTTACTCTTGCCCAAGACATTCATTATCGTGTTCCTCCACACCTACTTTGCTTCCAGGAGCTTGATGCGGGAACTTGTGAGTTTCTATCTTTCTTCTCAGACGATAACCCTCTAATGAGATATAGCTCGAGCCATACTTTCGACGAATTATTTTCACTCCCGAGCAGAAGCGCCGCTGGTTCCGTGATCGTGAAGGTGTTCTGTTTGGCTTTGCCTTTGCTTTCACGATCGTGTTGAAGACTCCGTTTATAGGTGTCCTCATGTATGGGGTCGCCGAAGCATCTACGGCGTATTTGGTTACCAAGATAACAGATCCTCCGCCAACCCCTGCCGAAAGTGAGGGCTTTGCAGAAAGCCAGGTGACCTGGAAGAACAAACACGATTTCCTGCGACTGTCATTGGATAACATTGATAAGCTCAATGTTGTCACCGATGAACAGTCTGGCGCTACTGCAGGTCACTCTGTTGGCGATGAAGGAAAGAAGTACACCTGAATCAACCAAGTGGCTGTCACAGGCGTGTTCTCTCGGAACTTGAAGCAGCGTGACTTGGTCATTTTCCAAGACTACTCCCGACGCTGGCGAAGCTTCCTTAACAAAAAAGTGTTTATTTAGATGGTGATCAAAATATAAATCTATTCACATCCAGTGCTTCATCCAAACTTCGATATATCTCTGAATTAACCCTTCTGAAACAGGATCGCTCACTAGAGCCAATGAAGGGGATTCACGGGTGGTACGCTTCGTCTCAAATGAAAGGCCTGCATCCTCTGATTGTTGCCGACTGACTCCAGCATACTTCGATCTCCAAAAGTCGATCAGCTTGATACTCGGGTTTTTCTCCGGATCTTGCTCGCTACTTGCCAGTTGCTGAAGCCATTCCTTCGGCGAAACAATTTCAAAATCAGGGAGAGCAGACTGCTTCTTCAACGTAGGTAGCAGATCGTTCTTCCAACTGAATGTTCGAGGGTTGACCAAGTGATATACAAGGTCCACTTCTGGCGATGCGTTCTTATTCAATGCAAGTTCTGCAATTGCTCGGGCACATTGATCAACAGGCAACCAGCTCGGCCTTTCATCCAGTGCTGGAAGCACGCCCGTGGTCAAGACACTGCGGAACAACAGCGCCACGGCCTCTGTTTCATTCCACTGTGCCGTAACGGTGTCGCCGCCAAGTTGGCCGATTCGTAGCACCCTGGAATAAAGACTGGTGTCGCGCATCGCGTTCCGGGTAATGTGCTCTGTCACCAGTTTTGACCGTCCATAACCTGTCTTCTGTGCTCGCGACAAATCCTCGATAGTAGCCTCGGCGACGGATCCTGGCTTGGGCGTGTTACTTGCCACACTAACGCTAGAGCAGAAGAAGAACCGCGCTGGCGCTGGTAATTTTGAGCGTAAGCAGAGATTAATGAGGTTGTATGTGCCTCGGATATGCTGCTGCTCAAAAGATCGCACGCCCAGGTTGAAGTTGACCGCCCAAGCACTGTGGACGATACAAGTCAATGACGACAGCAAGTGTTCGAGGACATAGCTTTCTAGACCGAGGTTGGCTTGTGATAAATCACCGGGAACAGCATGAAGCTTTGCAGCTTCATCGTCGCTGAGAGTGATATGACGGTCCGACAATGCCTTGGAGAGACGAGCACCAGCTTCAACTTGTCCTGGTGCGCGCACGAGGGTCCATACTTCAGACACATCAGGTCGTTTGAGTAATTCGGCGACAATAAACGCTCCCAAACTGCCAGTGGCACCTGTGACGAGGACAACTTCGGGCTCAGGCTGTTGTGTGAGAATGGGATGATGATGTATGAAATGGGAGTATTTTTCAACCATTTCACGCATGATTTCCAACTCATCCTCATTTTCAGATTCCTCTCCAGTCCGCATCTGATACAGGTACTTGGCGAGAGCCCTCACAGTCCCCTTCTCGAATACGATGTTCTGGGATAGTTTCTCTCCCTGGTCACCGAGATCTAAATCGCGCACGATGTGCCGCCAAATCCTTGTGGTTTGCAGACTGTCAACACCGGCGGCAAAAATGTCAGCCTGGGCGTTTTCCAGAGGAACTCCCAGATCTTGATCAAATCGAGCGAGGAGCCATTCCTCTAGTTGTGGGATGCTGAGCGCAAGGGCTCCTTTCTTCTGACCACTGCCTTCAAACTTGGCATAAGCATGTTTGATATCCTCTTCAAACTGTTGGTAAACCTGAGCACGGATGAAAGTTCCTTTGTCAGTGCAGGGGTATATCACGTCCGCTCCTTTGACGACGATGAGATCCCTCGATAAGCGAGAAAAAGTCTCTGCCCGAGAGTTGGCGGCTTCCACGGCGGGCCATATGGCGTCCAAGAATTCATCATCGTTCAAGTGAGGCATTTTGTTCGCAGCACGAATAATCAATGCCCCTGGAACGGTTCGTTGGAAGCCGAAGACGATGCATTCTCTTACAAGTTCCTCCTGGCGAATGCGCCCTTCGATTGGTATTGGTAGCACCTTCTCACCATTGACCAGGGTAATCCGATCATCCAACCGACTGAGGTACTTGTAATAATTGCTTTTCTTCGAATCAGGATGTCGCGTGAACAGATCGGCGGTTCTGAAACTGTTTTCGGGATTATTTGCACTATACGGTGGCTTGGAATTCGAGGGCCCTTTGCTGGGGAGTCCATCCAATGCCACACACTCAAATACTCCAGGTGAGATCTCGTCCATCAACGTGAAATCAGCAACAGGACGATGCAGTCGCATATATTGCCACTCATTATCCCCTGGACCTCGAAAGGAAGTCATAATCTGACCAGTTTCAGTTGCGCCGTAATTTGCGACCAGGTTAACGCCCTGTGCAACAAGACGGTCACCAAGATCATCGGGACAGCTGGAGCCTCCATACAGAACAAGTTCTGGCTTGGCGAGCTCCCGGATTCCTTCCGGCTTTTCGGCAAGCAGTTTAATCACATATGGCACAGCGCTGAACTGCTGTGGCTTTGAAGCCTGCAGTGCACGGAAAAGGTTTTGATATGTGACTGGCAGTGAGTGGTTGCCCAAATACGCTGTGGCTCGAGTATAAAATGCTCGACCAAGCTCCATGAGCGCATGGGAATGAAAAAGTGGGCTGATAGTGAAGAGCCGCATGCCAAAGCTCTTTCGGAAATTGGCCAGTGTTTGGAAATTTGTGAGGAAGATTGGCTTGGGAAATCCAGTGCTGCCGGAGGAGTGTAAGATCCATGCCATCTTCCCACTCTCACGAACCAAATCCACGTTGGTTCGCTCAAAGCGAGGCAAATTTTCCGGTGGATTGAACCAGTCCGCTCGCTGCAACATGGAGAAGCTCTTACAGGCAGGGCGTGCCTGGGAAATATCCTGCGCTGTCTTTTCGTACTGGCCCAAAGCAATGATTTGATTGCAATCTGCCATGTCCAGAAGACGAGCATATGCAGGGGCTGTAAGCCGTGTAGATAGAAAGAGCACTGCATAGCCGAGACGGTTAAGCGCGAAGAAAGTCAGCACAACCTCGAAGCTGGAGCCAGCTAAAAGGGCGACGACAGGTGCTTTCTCAAGTGTTGGGTCCTAGATCAAGGGTCAATCATTGCTTGCGGTGCAGTGCTAAATACACTTACCACTGCGGCGAGTCCTTGTCTCATAAAATAGTATACGGCAACATCAGTAAATCGGTCAATATCAACAGCCGTGTGCTCTTCGAAATCATCAGGCTCGCGAAGAGGATAGCAAATCAACGGCCGACGAGCCCCATCAGATTCCGCAGCATGGGACTTGAGAAGACCGTCTATGGTCATAAACTGTTCGATCGGAGGATAGGCAGCATGTAGAGACCCGTTCAATAAACGGGTCGCGATATCATTGTTTTGAGGGTGCAGAGCCACCGTTGTGGCTGTTTCTGTAGTTGTCGCCATTGATACTAGTCTGAATATAACACTTGCGTCTACCTTGGAAGTTCACTTACCTTATATAAAGATGTGGAAATGTGAAATGCAGCAACAATTTCCGGATATCCGATTTGTGCTTATCCGCGCCGGAAAAGCACGACACGCCTTTTCCTTCTTTTGCCATTTGGATAGTTTCCAAGCTGTTTCTAGTAGTGGACAATCTCCTTCATTACGTCTTATCAATTTATTTTCTTGCTGCCCATGATTACCCCGCTTCAATATGAAGCAGGACTAAGCATATGATTGTACCCCGCAAGGGTCGGGATTTGTTACCATCAGTAGTTGTGCGGGTCTTCTGTGCATTAGTCCCTCTTATGTAGGGGGGTTTACTAGTTACTTTGGGGGTTACTGTATATCCTTATTCACGAGAACACTAGATAGTTGAGAAATCAGGAGAAGGCGGACCTGAGTGGTACGGAGTTGTAGCATATTCAAATTATCAGGTAACATCCGGATATTGGCCGCTAGTTCTTGGTATCCTCGACTGGCGGCTTAGTTTATTCCTCGTATGCTGGTGGCGGGTCATCTGGTTGAGGATTCGGGATTGGAGGTGCAATGCGTACGGTTCCCTGTGTCATAGTGCCCCCTCTGCCGTGAAAAAAGCGCTGGGACCCCAAGGAGTCAACATTTTCAACAAACGTCTGTATATCAATCCGGTATTTCGCAGAGCACAGGGTCTTGGAAAGGATACTTGTCAACGAGTCGTTGATGTTGCTCATCTTCAGTATCCCCGCGACCTCGTCGGGGTTGAGGTCTCTTGGACCGTTTCCTCGGCCTTTAACTAGAACATTCCAGATTTCCATGTAATCGTCTCTTTGGAGATACAGTGCATACATTCCCAATTCGAACACGCTGATTTTATTAGTATCCAGGTCCCGCTGGCCATGTACAGCCTCTAGAAAGAGAATTATACATTAGCTAGCTTCTCAATATTATCAATAGGGAGATTGACATACCTTCCGGTGCGAATCCCACGCTTCCGACGTGTCCTGAGATTGTCTTTTCTCTAGTCGCCGATTCGAAATTGGTCAAAAGGCAGTTGTCCGGATTATCACGCCCTCTAAGGACGTTTTGCGGGGCGATGTCAAGATGGAAAATGGGCTCGGGCATTTTAGCGAAGTCTCGGACCATTCTTAGTAGCCTGATGTAAGGTTTCCAAATCGCTTTTTCGCTTTCCCCCCCATATCGCCCAAAGGGAGCCAAAGCTTGATATCTACCCTGTCGGTACATCACGACCGCCTCTTTCCCTTTTTTCCCGGATACATAGAAGTAGTCGACTTTCTGGACACCCGGAAAGTTGGAGCAAGATGTTTGCAACTCCGCTGCGCCGATCATCTGCTTTTCGTACCCGGGCTTGGATATTCTTGCCCGATATAAGTAGTCTCCGTCTCCTTCAACCTGGGGTCCTCTGTCTTCTTGAATGCCTTCTGTGTCTTGTAGAACGTCGGCCGAATGCTCGACGTAGGAATCAGTCCCGTAGGTCTTTTGATTTATCTTCAAGGTTTTGGGTCCGCAATCTTGCTCAAACTTGTAGACACCTTCCTCTTTTTTGGTCCCTTCGGGACGGTCAATTCCTTCATCACTGTGGCGGAACTCTGTCACAGGGAGTTTCTTGATTGCCTTTCGAAATTTATCGATGGGTGTTTTCGAAAATAAAGCACGAGGCTCCACAGCTGAGACGTCTTCGGGGAGTCGTGGCAATGGTGGTGTGCCAGGAGCCGCGGCAGAGGTTGTGACGAGCGAAAGGAGAACCCAGACAATGTAGATGCTGCAGAATGCAGACAGAAGGCTTTGAAGGACGAGCATAATGAAGAAAAGACTTGCTCGGTGGAGCGAGATTCAGAGATCAGAGGTCAGAAACCCAGCAAGTCCGGAGATATTAAAAGCATGGTGCAGTTGTTCTTTACTCTGTACATATAGTAGATTGTGACAAATGGCCCCCATGTCAATGAGGCAATACCGTTGGATCAAGCGATAGGGGCGGCCCCACAAGAGTGTTCAAGATGCATCGTATAAAATAATTATCTGACCAACGTATACAGTTTATGGCCCTCTCTTTGAATAAGTCCATACTGATCGCGTAGAGTCAAATTGATCATTGAATGACAGGGAACTTTGACATTGATGGCTCTACGAGCAGAGACAATAAACACTGTGATGGAGCTAGTGGTAAAAGCGAGATGATATACATTCCTTCGACGACTATTTCCATGATGTATACGGAGTACAGTACGGAGTATATGATCACGGCTGCATGGAGCCTTCTGGGTCCAGAAAAAGAGCACATGTTGGTTCGATGATTCCTGAATAATCTTTTGAACTTTGTATGGAGACTCCTTATTGCCTACCCACTCTGGGCTTGGAAGGCTGAAACAAGGTAAACATCATGTTAGAAAATGCAGCCTCGGCATCATGGATTTCTATGCCCCACAGCAGCATGAGTGCTAGCATCCATTTAGGCCTATGATTACACAGATCGACCTATTTCTAAAGTATTTACTCCGTACTGCGCTGGCAGTTCAACTCAATATGACCTCTATAGAGTATTCTTTCATAAGAGTAAACCTTGTTTTGTTTTGGTGACAACAGCGCTAAGGGTGATCGGCCGTGGGGCTGCAAGAGTGTTGATGCGTTATCACTATACGAGCCTCAAGGCTGTCCTCTACACTGGTGCCACACACAGCCTTGAAGGAATTATTCCTTTGCTTCCTTCGCTTGAACTACAGTAGCAAAGATCGTTGGTTAATTAGCTTTTTCGCCCCTACTTGCTGTGAAGAACGCATGATTGAGGTTATTCCGTACTCCGTAGTTCAATCCTGATTCATCCCGCAGGATCCTTGACTAAAAATGGGGGTTTTTCGCTTATCAAGGCAAGTCACCAGAGCTTAGCTCTACTCAAATTTCAACTGAGCTTCTCGTATAGTGACGGGGCTGTCCAGTCCATTGTGAACTTTTCACCATTGTTATCTTCTTGGCTACTGCTAGAAAGCCAGAATTGCAATCAGAGCCTTACAAAATAAGACTACACACCGATCACTTGAACAGGCTACAAAGTTTATCGAGGCCACAAACTCATATGCAATACCCAATCCCTAAATGGAGGGACAAAGTTGCGAAGAAAAAAGTTCCAAGGTTGGGGAGCCGCTGAAGAGAGCCAAGGACAATGAAAGATCACCTGTAATCTAAGCTTATCCAAAGTTACCACCTCGACTGGACTGGCACTATCGAGGCGATTTATTGCCAATAAAGTAAGGGTTTCCGTAATCTCCATCTGATCAACTTCTGATCATTAAGCAGGACACCGAAGATATATCAAAATGCCGACGGGCTAAGCTGGCAGTACTTTCTCAAAGATCTTCTTCACAAAACGGTTGTCGATATTTCTTGGCTTGTCGTTCTTTCAGCAATAGTTAGATTGTATATGAATCTAAATCCCTTATTCTAGAATATTGCGCCTCGCCATCAATAAGAAACTAGTCTAGTCATGTTGGGTACTGCCTCTCTTGATAACTTTCCAATGAATTTGAACAGAAGAGTATGATGTCATAGGAACTACTTAACTATCAAGACCTTGTCGTTCTAGGATTTTACCGAAGCATGAACTCTATGGTTGTTCGTCGAACACCCGTCTATAATGACCTCAAACGTCCAGATCTAGATCAACAAATATTTCTATCACTTCTGTCAAACCTTATGACTTTCAACGTCTTTATTGATAGATGAATTACTGTCGTCTTCAAACAAAGCAATTACACTGCATGGCCAGCTAGAGCACATCCTCAAATCATCTATTTGAAACAAACACAAAGGAAATGATTACATGAAATGCTACATGTAGTTTGCTAGCGGAGCTAGACTAAAATCTCAAAAGTAGTACAATGGGTAGAGGATATCGAAGACAAGGCAACATCAGGTCTAATAGTGAATGGCCTTGGAGTAGGTCGCCATGGCAGCCTCCTTAAAGGCCTCGGACAGGGTCGGGTGGGCATGACATGTTCGAGCAACGTCCTCACTAGAGGCGCCGTACTCAACAGCAAGCGTGGCTTCCGCAATCATCTCACCAGCACCGGGGCCGATGATGTGAACACCAAGGATGCGGTCAGTCTCGGCATCAGCGATGAACTTGACAACACCCTCAGTGTCGAGGTTGGTCTTGGCGCGGGAGTTGGCGCTGAAGGGGAAAGAGCCGACGTTGTACTTGACGCCGGACGCCTTGATCTCGGCCTCGTTCTGGCCGACCCATGCGACCTCCGGGTGGGTGTACATGACACTGGGAATGGCAGCGTAGTTGACGTGGCCGTGGCCCTTCTTGATGTACTCAACGGCAGCAACAGCCTCCTCCTCAGCCTTGTGGGCCAGCATGGGACCGAAGGTCACGTCACCGACCACACGGATGTGAGGCACCTTGGTGCGGTACTCCTGGTCGATGACCACACGGCCACGCTCATCCTTGTCGATGCCGACAGCCTCGAGGTTCAATCCCTCGGTGTATGGTCGGCGACCAATGGCAACAAGGACGACGTCCGCATCCAGGGTCTCCTCCTTGCCACCCTTGGAGGCTTCGACGTTCAGGGAAACAGTCGCGCCGCTAGCGTCACCATTGGTGACCTTGGTGTTGGTCTTGAACTTGACGCCCTGCTTGCCAAGAATCTTCTGTGCCTGCTTGGCGATCTCGGCATCCATACCAGGACCACCGATCTGGCCCAAGAACTCAACGACGGTGACTTCGGAACCGAGGCGGGACCAAACGGAGGCCTAAATCATTGAATGCACGGTTAGATCATATGTGATTCGCGCGCTGGGCGACACATCGCGGGGAAAGAGATCAGCTTACCATCTCCAGGCCAATAATACCACCACCAATGACAACCATTTTCTTGGGCACCTGCTCGAGGGCAAGAGCACCAGTGCTAGTAATAATGCGCTTCTCATCGATTTCCAAGCCGGGGAAGGGAGTGGACTCGGAGCCGGTGGCAATGAGGATGTTCTTGCCGCGGACGGTCTGCTCACCACCCTCCAACAAATCGACCTTGACGGTGTTGGCATCGACAAAGGAGCCAGCGCCCTTGACGTAATCGACACCGTTCTTCTTCAACAAAAACTCAATACCCTTAGTCAGACCATCGACGGACTGGTCCTTGGCCTTCATCATCTGGGTCAGGTTCAGCTTCACATCCCCAACCTCGATACCGCGCTTCTTGGAGTCGTGGAGAATCTGGTGGTAGAGATGCGAGTTGTTGAGGAGGGATTTTGAGGGAATACAGCCGACGTTCAGACAGGTACCGCCGAGCTTGCCGCGCTTCTCAATGCAGGCAGTCTGTCAGGGTGGTCACGTCAGTATGAAGATCAAGCTGATTTGGACTAGGTGGACCACCAGCAAGTTGCCGGAAGAAACAAATTCGTACCTTCAGACCCTCTTGGCCAGCCTTGATGGCAGCAACGTAACCCGCGACACCACCACCGATGATGACCAGATCGTGATCCCCTGTTGCCCGGCGGGCCGCCGATCAGCAAATTGATTCCGGCAAACGCAGGGAAGCCGCCCAAATCTTCGAAATTAAGGGCGAAGGAAAGACTCACCTGAATCAGAGGCATAACCACGTTTTGAGGATCCAATGACGAGCGTGGGACGAGCGATGAAGTTGGAAGGGACAGCCTTCGGGCCGCAAGCGCGGAGGCTGGCCCGCGGCGTAGCTCGGGGCAGGATGGCGCGGAACATGGCGATGGGAAAGTCACAGGAAAGAGCAAACAAGATCCAGACAAGCCTCCAAGAAAATAGCCTGGAGGTTGGGGGGCAAGATGCGCAATGGGAGAGATATAGAGGTGACGGGGAAAGCGAGAACTGGAGCTTTGCGGTATTTTGAGATTCGCCGTCGCGGTTATGTAAGCCGTTCGGGTCGACTCGGTAAGGCGTTCCTTTGCCGGTTTGCGATGCCGATTCTACGTTTATTCTTGAGAATGGATGAAGAACATTAGCATTGGGATGCGAACAGAGTTATCTATAAATGTGAGGTGATGACCTCCAAATACTCCGCATGCATTGTCAACCTCGGGGCGGCGATGACGCTCGGGAAGCCAGAAGACTTTTCCGCCCTCCACCGGCCTAGATCTACCCCGGGAACTCGGGGATGCCTAGCTGGTTGGCGCTAGTTGCCAATTCGATCCCCAGATCAACTCGATACCCGCGGGCTTGTATTCTACAGGAATGCACTTGCCGGACGCTCCGACCCTTTCCGGTTAGACGTGGCGCTGCATTCGCCACGATCCTGTGTCAACGTCATCAAGATCTATTAAATCTGAGTTATGGCGAGCTCACATTGCGCTCGATGAACGGGTGAAATACATCTATGGGGGCTAGCCTAACATCCCGAAGCCTACAGCTTCCGAAAGTTGAATAACTCTGAAGGCTCGCTGGTCTTTGCGAAGCTGACAATGCACCACGAGGGGTTTTGAGCCAACGAACAACAACACTTCATGCACAAAGCAGAGATCTCAATGTTGAGACTACATATCCTGATCTCCTAAGAGATCAGCGGAAGCTCCACATAAAAATCCCCATCAATCCTTATGCTTCCTTCGAATCTGCGTGCTGGTGATCCAGGAATTCACCCGCTTTCACACAACACCGTCGCGCTTCGTCCCGGAAGTTCATGATCCAGCCGATCATGAGAACATCATGGGGCACAGTCTCTTCCACATATAGCTTCACCAGGCCTTCATTTTGCGGAACTTGCTTCAGCCGCTTGGCAAGTTCGCGGTGTTCGTGGTACAGAACTTCCTGACCCCCACTGATAATCAACACAGGCACAGGCAGAGGAAATGGATGTTTGACCGGAACCAGATACTTATCGATTGCCTTTGTGGTCTGGAGATTGCCCAAAAAATACTTTGATCCCCGAGCCGGAAAAGTAGACGGAACATAATCCGTCTCATAGTTCGGACTCTCCTTCCAGATTGACGTATCCAAGGCAGCAGGTACATCGCACCATGGCGACCAGAGCCAGCAGCATTTTGGTTTTGGCAGAAGTGCCGGGTCTTTCAGCTGTGTCATATAGCGTAACAGGCACAAAGCAAGGTGTGCTCCGGAACCGTCACCACTGAGCACGATGCGCGACGACGGGATCCGCAGAGTGTGCGTGAGGTACGAGTATGCAGAGATTACATCTTGGAGCTGAGCGGGAAACCGACATTTTGCTTTCCGGGCCAGTCGATATTGCGGACAGAACACATAGCGCGAAGCCGTGTATGCAAGAAGGTTTTTTGCAAGGAAGCGACCGGATACAGTTCGGCCGTTGCCAAGGATGTACAATCCACCATGGAGATGAAGTACCACATGGTAGCCGGCGGGAAGTGTTGGGTCAGAGGAGAAAGGCTTTGGATACCAAGTACCTGTTATTGTCTCAGGCTTGATCTCTTTGTCCTCTGCGACCCCTGTGTATAGCACTGGGTGTGCTGGTTCGATCAAGGCTAGTCGTTTTCTTGCTACGCCTGGTTTGAGCGAGAGAGATGGTTGGATTCGAAGGACTGTAAATGTGTGCAGGAAAACCTTGAGGTAGGTGTTGAGAATTGCTTGGCGATATGTCCAATCGCGATTTTGGCGGCGCTTTGGATCTAAATATGAGATGGTACAAAAGGGTAAGCTTAGAAGCGCGGTGACTGATTCTGTGGACGGCATGGATGTGAGTGAGAGCAGCAGTAGCGATGGTTGCGCCAATGAGCACTGATAGCAGAGTCCAACAGAGGTGTATTTTCGTTCTGATCGAAGTTGAGAGTGGCTTGATTTCGACGTGACATGGTTTTAACGAGTACACTGGAGTATAGCTCAATTGCGGCGACAAAGCTGTGGCTACTTTGTCGCCATGACATCAGCATGATGTTGGAATCGGTGCTATATATTTCTTTCTGCTGATGATTAACTGGTTCACTTACAGGTGTGTCAACATATTCGCAGGACATGCGAATCGAAGGATATTGTGGAAAGTCCATACCATAAATACAAATGAGTTGGGGATTTTCAACTCGTACCCAAAGACGTGGGACTTGAAAATGATTTGTTATAGATGCGATGCAATCTGAAAAGTCAAGGCAGTGTTATCTCGATGTGACATAAAGATCAATTCTGACTGTAGCGAGTGATATATCTTGAGGACACCTGCTAAATCACAAGACACCTGAGTGCTCTATAAGTAGAATTTCGAGCCATAAGTATTGACACGCCGTTAAAATACCCACCACTCTGATCATTTCAACAGTAACACTCTACTACTGAATGCAGCCATTACCTACCAGTGGACGTAATTTGCGCACATTCTACACTACGCATCCTCAAACGCATTTGATGTTACTCGATAGTCCCGCCATGACGCGACGCGAGCCGATAAGAGTCCACTGATAACAGCGGATCAAACAATCAACTCCGAAGCAAAACACGTTCAATTCTTGCACCCAGAACGAGCCAGCAAGCTTATAATGACCAAAATGGAAACAACCAAAATCGCAATTCTCAACAACTCCCCACCACCATCCACCCACACCAATCCAACAACCCCCAACCCCCAACTCCAACCCCAAAAACTCCTCCGCCGCATCTCCCTCCACCCAACCCTCACCCCCTACCGCCGTCGCGTCTACCGCGCTCTCCTCTCCGTCCCAACCGGCCGCTGGACCACTTACTCTGCCATGGCGACATACCTCGGCTCCAGCGCGCGCGCCGTAGGGAATGCGATGCGCACCAACCCTTTCGCGCCGGATGTACCGTGTCACCGTGTTTTGGCGGCGGATGGGGGGTTAGGTGGGTATAAGGGAGAATGGAGGGTGAGCAAGCATGTCGGAAATGGGACATTTCGGGATGAGAAGCGGTTGCGATTGCAAGCGGAGGGAGTGGATTTTGATGAGAATGGTAAAGCGTTGGGGAAGTGTTTTGTGGATTTTGAAGACCTGCGGAAGTAATTCCGGGTTTCTACTATAGCTTCTCTATGTCTTGCATTCGTGGATTATGGTGTTGGGTGCTGGGAGTTTGTAGGTGATATTTATGGAAATTTATGCTCTACTATGTGTGTCAGCTCCAGAGATTGAAACTAGATTTCACGCCGAAGACTCGCGTAAGCTGTGTTTTGATTTTAGCTGCAGTCCATGCATCTGCAAGTAGCCCGGTAATCAGGGGCACACGGTTCCTGAATGCTGTTGCAACTAGTATCTAGTGCTGGTTCGGCTTTGGAGAGCTGGGATAACAGGTCTGTGTGTTCAATATGTATGTACAAGACTGGACGAATGTCCACTACGATCATGCTGTAGCAGATATGTGACAAGCATTCGAGTCTTATATCGTACGATAATGCCTGTCTTTGAATCTAGACTGGCGTGATGCACCGTCAGCGGTGGTCAACCAGAAGCTCGAAGAGAGCCGTCTGAATTATGGAATATCTAATTTTAAAGACATTGTGCTAGTCTTCCATATATCTTCAGTACTGCCCGTTTCTCAAGGTGAGCTGCAGCTACATCCCACAATGAGACCAATTGCATTCGTGACAAGCTTATTAGCGACGAAAAGCATAGCTTCTTACATTCCTCCTATCTCACCAGAATCACCAACTATTCATGCATCCCATCTCTACAGCAAATCACCCAACCCATGCCCAGGAAATACACCCGAAACACGCCAACAATGGTGCAACTACGACATCTACACCGACTACACAACTACAGTCCCAGACACCGGGGTCATCCGAGAATTCTGGCTCGAGCTCAACGAAGGCATCCTCGCACCGGACGGACGACCCCGCTGGACACTATCCATCAACGGGACCATTCCCGGCCCAACCCTCGAAGTCAACTGGGGTGACGAGGTCATCGTGCATCTGCGCAATAACCTGCCGGACACAATCCAGAATGGAACCAGCATGCATTTCCACGGCATCAGACAGCACTATAGTAACCTGATGGACGGGGTAGTCGCCGTGACGCAGTGTCCTATCGCGCCGAACAACACATTCACCTATCGCTGGCGCGCAACGCAGTACGGGACAACGTGGTATCATTCGCATATCGGTTTGCAGACGTGGGAAGGCGTGTTTGGGGCGATTATCATCAATGGACCTGCAAGTGCGAATTACGATGAGGATATGGGTGTTGTACTCCTGAATGATTGGGATCGTGCCACTGTCGATGAATTGTGGAATTCGGCACAGAGCGTTGGCCCTCCGACTATGGATAATGCGTTGATTAACGGGATGAATGTTTTTGGACATGGTGCTGGTCAGGTTGGACAGCGGTTTAATATGTCTTTTCAAGCTGGTCGGTCGTATCGTCTGCGACTTGGGAATGCAGCGTGTGATACGCATTTCAAGTTTAGTATTGATCATCATTCGTTGGTGGTTATTGCGATGGATCTCGTGCCGATTCGGCCGTATCAGACGACGGTATTGGATATTGCTGTTGGTAGGTGCGATTCTGGGATTATGCATGTGCATGCGCATCTTGAGATATCTGACTCGGACTCGGGCAGGTCAACGATATGATGTTATACTTCACGCTAACCAAGCTGAAACCGCTGATGCGTTCTGGATGCGTGCGGTGCCTCAGACATCCTGCTCCCAGAATAGCAATGTTGACAATATTCGCGGAATCGTGTACTACAAGGAGGTGGAGACGGTTCCCACGACAGTTGCTCACGACGCTGGTGATAGTTGCAAGGATGAGAATGCCGCGCAGCTCATTCCTCTCGTGTCACACGATCTCCACCTTTTCTCCGATGAGACTTTCTACACCGAGACGATTCCAGCGACAGTCGCTATTAACGAAGATGCTTACTTTCGTTGGCAGCTCAACGGCACGTCGATGCACTTGAATTGGAGCCAACCGACCCTGCATCAAATCCACTCCTCTGTGACTCCCCTCTCAGTCCCACATGCCATCTCCATTCCCCGCCGTAATACTTGGGTTGTCGTCGTTATCGAGACTACCCTCCCTGCTCCTCATCCAGTTCACTTGCATGGCCACGATTTCCTCGTGGTCGCACAAGGCGAGGGGTTCTACAACCCGCCACCACATGGCATCCACGCCGCTGCAGGATCCCTTCCAAAACGCGATACAGCCATGCTTCCCGCGGGAGGACATCTTGTATTAGCATTCCGCACTGACAACCCCGGCGCGTGGCTTTTGCATTGTCATATCGGCTGGCACCTGGAGCAAGGGTTCGCACTGCAGTTTATCGAGCAAGAAGCGGAGATCAAGGAATTACTCCGTGGAAAGTGGGCCACGGATAGAGCTGTACTAGACGCAAACTGCGAGCAATGGGACCGGTACTGGGAGCAGTGTGTAAACCTGCAAGATGGATCCGGGGTATGATGTATGAGTGATTTTCTCATCCCGGTTAGCCCGCTCGACTCATCATTAAACACCGCAGAGCTCCTGACAGTCTTGGCATATCCATTTCTTTCGCCTCGGTGTGCGAGAGCTCTCCAAAGCTAATGACTGAAAGTAGTTGGGTGGATACGAAGTACAAGCGGTGGTTGTGTGGAGGATGGATGATCGACAACCCGCTGTTTCAGAGCAGCGAGTGATTGTGACTGTGATGAGACGACGGAAAAGGGAAAAGCAGGGAAAGGATTCGACACTACACTCAATCCGGAAAGAGAAGCAAGGGGCAAGCCTTGTGAGATTTGGATCTTGGCTTTTGGCGTCGCATTCCCAGGAACGAGGCCAATTCATCACCCTGCACGATCGGACGGACTATTGAATTCCAAAGTTTGCATAGAAGGTGCGATGTAACGAAGGCAAACGAGATTCAGATTCACTTTATGTGGCTGAGGGATAACCCGAATCATGATCATCCTTTGAGGGGCCAGCCCTGCTGTAGAACATTCCTCCGTCGATCCTTGGAGCGGGTCTTGACCAAGTTCAAGACAGAGTTCCTCGGGGATTCGAGAAGAGCAGGATGGACAATGGCAGATCGAAACAAGTCAAGTGGGTCATCGATGCATTTTTTCAAAGTTAATTCGATTTCATTTAATGGGTCCTTGTCCGAGAACAGGAAGAGAGGAAGTGATGAAAAGTCAGATGCTAACCATCCGCTTGATCAGCCAATTGTAGTCTCTTGATGCCCAAAAGTCATCGTGATCGTCGGTTCCGTCGACATCATTCCAGAAGAAACAGAAAGAGAAAAAGAAACCCCAAAAGGAAATCCCGTCTATGCCCAACGCGAATCCTGCAGTCTATGAAGTTGCACAACATATCACAGAAACCCAAATCACATATACAGGAGAAAATAAACGGCAAAAGAGAAACAGACAGAAGTAAACAATTCTAACAATGCAGATTTTTCTTTCTATCCAGGTCCGAAGTCGTTGATCTATAATGACACATAATAACCCGTTCGCCACACAACCCAGAAAAAAAGAAACCAAAAACGTAATCCAACTCCCAAAATGTGATATCAGAAAGTGTATCGATCCAAAAACGGTGCGTACTCGTAGGAATCATAAGAACCAGGGGAATGATGGTAAAAAAAAGACCAAGTGGATCATGTTTCAGCCCCATGGAAAGCGAAGGAGCTTCGTCGAGAATTGATTTATCGCCGAGCAGCCTTTGCAGAGCGCTTGAATGCTCGACGCTTCGGGACATCCAGGTGGTGGTAGGAGCGCAGGTGCTCGACCAGGTGGTCCTGACGCGGGAAGCCATTGCTTCCTTTGCGCGAGCAGTGCTCAACGGGGCAATTGCGGAAGACGGGGAAATGCACACTGGATTGATGGCGCTTCAGGTCTGCAAATCGTGTAAAGGACTTGCCACAGCTATCGCAACCAAAGGGTTTGGCGGGCCTGGCGGGGAAGTATATGTTAGGATCGATCGTCGATAAAGTTAAACGGGAAGAACAAATCGATTACTTACTTGGGTTGCGGTGGCGGGGACTCGGGACCCGAGTCATCACAGGCGACGGGGAATGAAGTCGGTGCAGCGACCTCTTCGCAGGGAAGATTCCAGCTGCTGCCACTGCTGCTACCGCAGGAGCTGCCACAGCTACTGCTGGCAGAGCTGGGAACACTAGTGGCCATGGGAGGAGCATCGTATATGGGGTACTCGGGCACACCCGAGTACATGTATGGAGAGCTGGTGAAGGAGTAGACATCGGGCACAACCTCGGGCACAGCAAATGGACTGACGGGGTCCAAGTCCACGATATGATCATAGACCGGTTGAGGTCCATAGAAGAAGAAGTCCATGCCACCAGGCGAGGACGACGAAGATGGAGAAGAGTAAGAGTCAGCGTAGAAGGGAGACTGCATCTTGTGAAAGTGACTGGATGGATAGTCTTTGGAAGAAAAGGATGGTGAAGAAAGTGGACGCTGCATGATTTTTAAAAAGACTCCAGGGTTCTAGAAGGCCGAGCAGGTGCCGTGTCCACCAGGAGCATCGTGAGACGCTGGTACGAATCCTTCGTAGAGTTTCAATGTTTGTGGTGGATGGGGGCGAATGCACCATCACAACACACGGTTTCCCCAGGGTTGCGCTTTTTTGAGGAATTTCTTTTTTTTTTCTTTTCTTATTTCTTTTTTCCATTTTTGCACTGGTATCGGTTTAGACTTTGAGTGTTTTCTTCTTTGACCCTGCATGATTCGGTCATAATTCCAATCGAATACCACGGTGCATCTCAAGGACCAACATCCGCACACTCCCCCGCCGTCATTGATCGCCTGTGCGGGAATTTCTGCAAATAGATGCGGATCCCTTCGTGCATTAGCGTGGACCTCGCTCTGCTGACGCTGCTAGCGTGCTGTGACGAACATTCCATGTTCCTTCTAGCGTCAGGCCCCGGGAAACCGCCAATCATGCGATGATGAAAGTATCGGGGGTAGTGAAGATCAGGGCCAATCCAGCGTTGGCCCCGATAAGACCTCAAGCGGTCTGACTGCGCTCGCGCCTCGTTTCCCCTCACACGGGATGTTGATCTTGGTCGGTTTCAGGCCTTGGCCTGCAGTAGTTGATCTTCTGGAAACCTTCTAGCGTGTCTTGGCGAAGGAATCCATGGCCCCCGTCATGATCGTTTCAGAGAAGCGATGTGGCGTTATGCTATTCATTCCTGCTTCTCGTTCGAGGCAGCGCCAAATCATTGCATCATCGGATTGATGTTGATTCTTTCTGACCCCTGGAAAATCCTTCTCGTGAAGGAAAGGGGGAAAAAAAAAGAAGCTATACCGATACTCGAGGCTGAAACCCGGGGGCCTCTCCTACCGATATAAGTGATCGACAGTGGCATCTTCCATCGATCGTCTGATGGAACGCGACCAAAATAAACGATCACCTTGCGACCCTGATGTTCCAAGACTTGCCCAGTCTGGGGAGTGAACGATCGACGGCGATGATATAATGGTTTACCCGCATCGACCTAATTCGGTGCCGCACAGATTTTAGCGTCCTTCTCTAATCCCCGTCACTTTTTCTAGAAAGACAAAAATCCCGCACTCTAGTGCTGCCAAGATTTGGACACGACTTGTACGGAGTACCTACAGGGTTTATCGGACCTTGACCTCACAACCCCGATGGCCGTTCGAGGTGATTCGTTCCCACCGGTGGCTGTGGACACTTGCGACGTGGTCGTCTTTGTATTTGGCTGCTTATACGTGGAATTGAGGGTTTTGGAGAATCTACAACCATCGAGGCTGGATACGAGGTGGCTTCGTAGATTGGTGTTAGGAGTGAGCTTACCTGCTAATGAGTACTTGGAACCCCGGATCCTGCAAGCCATCAGATCGGTGCACGAGACTACGAGGCTGGACAATTCATGGCTCAGCTGTTCGACTGTTTCGCAAAGAATCCTAGCGGAAAGTAACTCATAATAGCATAGAACTCCCGAGTCCTAGAACCCCATTCATTGTACTCATTGCAAATCTTGGCGAATCACTAGTGGAGGGGGAAAGGGGAATGAAGAAGAGTTGACCGGGAGACAAAACAAGCATGAATTCAATGCTCAAAACTCCTCGTAAAGTTTCCTTCCCATGTCACATCTAGTACCTGTTCCTTCAAAGACCCCCTTTCCACCCGGTCAGAGCGCCAGAAAAGAGGGAAAATCACCCTAGGAATCCAGACCACGTCGTACGTGGTCCCAGATTTGAGGAAGAATAAAAACGCGGAACGCATCATAACTCGTCCTCTAGATACTTGTACACAAACTTGAAATCCGCCTTGCGCCGGTTCATCCTGTTGGGGGAATGATAAGCAAAAAACTCAGATGATGATGGGTTTCTTTGATAGACTGACCATGTGCTCTCATAGTCAAAGAAGCGGTAAGTCCCCTGCTCAAATTCCTCGGTGATGTTTTTCGGCTCCTCGTGTCGCTGGAACCATGTTTGGTACTGCTTGTGGAAGCGCCAGCTTTGGTTCTTGAGGGCCTTGGCCGCGAGGTACTGCTGATATGACCCTTGCCGGTAGTAGAAGAGGTAGAAAAGGGTGTCGGTATCAATCCGGCCGGTGTCATACAATCGAGGGTCATCGAAGATGGAGAGTGGTTCCTGAGGGTAATAGAGGGGGGTGTTGTAAGGATTTTGAGGCTGGTAGTGACGCGGCTTCTCTGCATCACCAGGCTCGGGACAGGTAGTCAGTGAGGTAGCTAGGAGGCGCTGTGCAGAGGGGGAGGGATTTGTCGATGCGCGCTGCTTGGTCACCTCATATGATTGAATGAGGTCTTGCAGGCCTGGGGGCAGGTGATATATTGACTCGTCGCTATCACCCTCCTTCGTCGGCTTGCCATTGGCAACTTGGGCTTGTTTAGCAATATCTGGCTTATCAGCAGGAGCTGGCGATGATGTGCTGGAGATACCCGCACCGCCAGGGGTCTTGGAACGACCGACGGCAGCGGCCTCATCCGAGGATGCTGCAATCGATGATACAGCCGTCTTGGCAACAGGATGCACAGAAGCGACACTCGGAGAAGCGGTTGAGGATGCCTTTGATACCGGAATAGCCGCTGTAAAGGCCGGGCTGGTACCCGGTGGTGGAGGCAGAGGAAGAATTCCCACTCCGCTTTTGTCACTAGCAGCAGCCGCCGCCGCGGCAGAAGCATACTTCAATGTCTCACCCGGTAAACGAGTTGGAAGCGGTGCCGGCTTCATGCTTGGGGTGCCACTAGAGGATGTAGGTGGGTGGAGGGTCGCAAGCACGGGCAGCGGGGACTTCATCTGGGCAGATGGTCGTCTTGTTGACGCCGTATCTGCCTTAGCCTTCGGTTTGGCTTCTGGCTCGTCTTCCTGGGTCGACTGGGCGTCTTGAGAGGAGACCCGATCATTGTCTGCACCCATGCCGTATTGAACCTCGGTTTCATCGCCAATGTTCAAATCATCGTAGAGGGTCTCATCCTCCCCGGAGTAGTCAGGACTATGCCCTTCCTCGACATAGTACTTAATACTCTCCTTGAGGTCTTGGACTTGGCCCACCTCCAGATTACCGTTCTGGAGCGATCGGAGCATGAGCTCTAGCTTGTTCACGTGCCACTTATGACGTTCCGTTGCTCGCGCGATATCGGCCAGTCGATTAGCCTTGTTGGTATCCTTCTTGCCCTTCTTCATTTGCGCATGAAGAGTTTCTTCCTCGGCCTCCATGGCCTCGATCTGCTGCTGCAATTCATCGACCATAGAAGATAAGAAGTCAGAGGACTCCACCTTCTCCTTCTCTTTCGGATCGAGTCGTGATGCCGCGGATAGACCTTCTTTGGAGTAGGCTTTTGTTTTCATTTCCTTCTCCACGGCCTTGAATTGTTCCATGCACTGCAAACGAGGTTAGCTACCGTCTCGAATCACAGCGCCCCCGGCGCAGTCGTCAATGGCAGCCATACAACTTCAATCGCCTTCCGTTGCTCAATCAACGGAGCCTTATCTTTGACCTCATTTCCGGCAGCCCATGACTTGATTTGATCCCGGAATCTTTGAAGCTTCTTGATCTCGCGTTTTAGATTCTCCTCAAGTTTGTCGCGCTGTGTGGGATTTGTCGCGGACCGAATCTTCTCGTAGATACCCTCAAATGTTTGAATGCCCTCACCGACCTTTTTGAAGGTCTTTTCAATTTCTTGTTGTGTTTTTCGTGAGGCCATGATGTGGTGGATTGTGGTGGACAAAGCCGTCCACTGGCGAGAGGGTCGATGCGGGGATGGTTTCGGAGGGCGCTTCGGACCTGGAGGTTCGATAGGATGCAGTCAATTGCGAAGAGATCGATCGATGTTCTGGCACGGTATCGTTCGGAGGAAGAGACAAGGGAGAAAGCGGAGGATAGTGATTTGGTGCATCGTCGACAGTAAAGCTTCTGGTTACCCATGATGGAAGGCGGTCACGGGCAGCAAATCCGAAGGTTCGTGGAGAAAGCAAGTCGGAAGTTGGAGAACAAAACATCTTCAATCGCGTCAAGTCGATATGCGCAAAGGTTGAAATCGAGGATCGATCTTCCCAGCGGTTATCCTGTCAATATTCCGTGCTATTCCGTGTACGGTCGATCATACGCTGAGTCCGTTACATTCACGTTAGTCCACGCTCACTAAGCGCTTCGCACCAACTAATCTGATTCTTATATTTTTATGCAGACCGAGTTACAAATAACGTCATAATGAAAAGTTCGCACGTCTAAACACCCGCTTCTGTATATGTCTGACCTTGCGGCAGTTGTGATTCAAAGAGTCAAGTCGGCATCCGTCACAGTCGATTCGGAATTAATCTCATCAATTGGCAAAGGGCTACTTGTTCTGGCTGGAGTGGGCAAGGAAGACACTGAGAAAGAAGCAGAGACCCTGGTAAATAAGGTGCTCAAGGCTAAATTCTGGCCTGATGAGAATGGGGGACAGGTGCGGCTGCCGTGGCGAAAGTTCCGAATTGTGTCATTGGTACTAACTAGCTGTATAGTGGAAAAGAAATGTCCAAGACATCAACGGGGAAGTGCTATGCGGTTGGTCACACTCCTAATACCATAACAACCAGGTACTGATATCGTCTATAGTGTCGCAATTCACCCTCTACGGGAAGATGAAGAAAGGCAACAAGCCTGATTTCCACGATGCGGCAGATGCTCAAACTGCACGCAGAATCTATGATCACTTCTATAATAAAATGCGCGACTCCTATGTCCCGGATCGAGTCAAAAACGGCGTGTTTCAAGCCATGATGGACGTCGAGTTGAAGAATGATGGGCCGGTGGGTGTTGACTACCGCAGTGAAGATGCAGCGGTATATTCTTTGCCTTCCTGCCTTCTTCCTTTGATTTCAAGACGACATGCTCACTGATGTTCATCCAGGTCACCATCGAGATCAATACCAACCTCCCTAAGAAGGAACCCAGTGAGCAAAAGAAAGAGAACAAAGACCAGGACAAGAGTGGGGAAGGATCGGAATCAACACGGCAAACATTCGAGTTCAAGATACCACCAGAATTGCTGCAGTGAACCAGAGACAAAATACTCTTGTTTCATTGATTGTATATAATTTTGAGATACCCGGGCATAGAAAGTTCTGTATATATTTTTGGAGCGGCATGGAAGCTTCCTGAAGATCAGTAGAACCGACCTTCCCCCCACCAACCACTCATCTTGCTTCCCCTCCCCGCTGTCCATCTTTGAATCTCCTTTCCTCTTCCATACCCACTTTTCTTCTCTGAGACTTGACATCCTTCTCTACCGTCATGGCGGAATCTCAGCGTAAGTGCTTCAATGTGGGGTTTTGCCGATCCCGCCGAATGCAAGGCATTGTCGCTGACTCCTTCCAGAGCGCTCCCGCGTTTTCTTTGACATTAAGGTCGGCGACCAAGATGCCGGTCGCATTGCATTTGAATTGGTGAGTTTGGATGGCGGAGCTCTCTGGGCTGAAGTTGAAGCTAACAATTTGTGTCATCGCACAGTTTAACGATGGTACGACGAACCTTTGCGCGACAGATTGAACGCCACTAATCCCTCCGACTAGTTGTCCCGAAGACCGCGGATAATTTCAGGGCTTTGTGTACCGGCGAGAAAGGCACTGGTACCCAAGGCAAGCCATTGACTTACAAAGGTATGTCGCAAGGGCTCCGTTAGAGCCGCAAGAGGAACTTTGCCTGACCAGCTCCACATAGGCTCAATTTTCCACCGCGTGATCAAGCAGTTTATGATCCAGGGTGGTGACTTTACTGCCTTTAACGGAACCGGTGGCGAGTCTATCTATGGCGAGAAATTCCCCGACGAGAACTTCGATTTGAAGCATGACCGTCCCTTCCTGCTCTCAATGGCCAACTCGGGCCCCGGCACCAACGGTAGCCAGTTCTTTGTCACCACCGTCCCGACTCCCCACCTGGATGGCAAGCATGTGGTTTTTGGCGAGGTGATCAACGGCAAGAGCATTGTGCGCAAGATCGAGAACATGCAGACTCAGTCCGACAAGCCGAAGATTGATGTGGTGGTGGCGGACTGCGGTGAATTGACTGGTACCGATTACGAGAACGCCAACAAGCGCCTCCAGGATTCGACTGGTGATCCATATGAGGACTTCACCGAGGACCACCAGGGCGAGCTGACCGCGCCGTTGTGCTTCAAGATCGGGTCCGACCTGAAGGGCTTTGGCAATGCCGCGTTTAAGGCCGGAGACGTGCGGCTGGGCCTGGAGAAGTACCAGAAGGGTCTGCGCTACTTGAACGAGTTCCCGGAGCCTGGCGATGATGATCCCAAAGAACTGGGTGAACAGATGAAGGCGCTCCGGTTCACCCTGCACTCGAACTCGGCTCTTCTGGCCAACAAGATTGGCAATTTCACCGATGCTCGCACGTGGGCTTCATATGCGCTCGAGGTCGCTGAGGCTGCCAAAGCCAAGGATAGCGACAAGGCCAAAGCCTACTACCGTAGCGCTGTCGCCCGTGTAGGGTTGAAGGAGGAAGATGACGCCTTGAAAGATCTTCTGGAAGCGCAGAAGCTGGCACCGAGTGATGCGGCCATCACCAATGAGATCAACAAGGTGAAGAAGATTGTCAAGGACCGTGAGGCCAAGGACAAGGCGGCGGCCAAGAAGTTCTTCTCGTGAAGCTACTTGCATCATATCAGTTCTCGACAATACGATTGACGATGTGTTTTCTGCCCCATGATTCATGATGTATGATATTAAATCGACGAGACTGATATCCTTCGCTTCGAGATGCATGATACATTGCCGTTCTACCATATGCGGTGTTAGTCCTCATTCTCAATTCTATGGATGGAACGTTTTCGTTTGACATGTTAGATATTCACTCGTCAACATCGACAATGCTTAGTTTGATAAACCTAGGAATGATATAGCATAGCGAAGTGAAGTACGCAACAGAGTCCTTTTAAGTTATCAGATCCTTGGTACGGAGCACTTCCACAACCATGTTTGCCGCACCATTTCTTTAGTAGTAAATAAGCTAGCAGAGACACTTTGCAGATAGACTGTCACCGCGGTGGCCCTTTTTCCAAATTTATCTATTCCTTGGTTTCGACAATCTCACTACCAGGTAGGTAGCTCTTGTTAAACAAAGCGAATCTACTAACCACTATCAATGTCAGACACGAGAAGAAAATAGTGCAATCGTCGTCTGAAGATCAAAGAGTTACGCGAATCAGTCTCGCGAAATATGTATCTCACCTGGCATGTGCTCTCTTCCTTCGAAGATTCGCTTGAGTGGAGTCGCAAATCATTGACAGTACTCCGTAGCTAGTGATGTGGATCAAAGGCTGAGGGAACAGCATTGGAAGACTGCAAGGCTACGTTGACTGGAAGTATGAGCTGGTCACCCAACTAGTCACAATAGGATATCCCAGTTTGATGTCGTCCAAGACGGATCATCATCTACATTGACTCCGTATAACTACGGATATGGAGTAGCAATGAACATAACATTATTCAGTACTCCATACCTAGGTACCTCGCGTGAAGATGTTGTGACTTTGTTCTCCTAACTCGACAGCCTTCCGATGTCGCAACCTCCAATTGGATGATAATATGGTAAGGCTGCCGAAGGATTATCACAATCTGAAGGAATATGAATCAAGAGCATTGCCCAAGCCTCGCATCTCGCTTTCTTGGCTTGTTATTAGACGGATCTTTGTTTTATGGACCTCTGTTATCCGCTATATCACGCATCCACATTTCATTTCGCAAAGGACCAGGAGCCCAAGGGGCCACTGACGATACAGGAGTACCACAAAGAAGTGGGGGACGTGAGTTGGATATCTTCTATGTCCTCCGAAACTACCTGTAGGCACGGAGTGTGAATCGCATCTTTGGTTCATCCATTTTGATCCATATCACAGCTGTCGAATATTCCACTTGCCGTGATAAAATTGGTACCTGTGCTCGTTAAGCCAGATCTTATCACCCTGTTACCGCTACGGAGTCTCTGATTCGTCCTTCCATGTTTTACTGTGTGGTATGTGATCATCCTTTTCTATACCGATCGAATCGAGGTTTCCAAAAAGTTTCATGAAGATTGGAGAGAGCAAGCTAAACGAATACCTGATAGACAGAGCTGACGATCAATTCAATTTCCGTGCGATCTTCTATATGTCATTCAAGGGCTGAGATTTGAGTCGTCAAAGGGAATCCTGGCTATTCGAGCAGTGCCGGAGCACAGCTCGCTGTAGCAGCTATTTTTCCAAAATGTTGCTTTTCCCAATATACCTTACTTCGATATTCCTTTGGACTCTAGCTCACTGTTAGTTTCTCCACCACAAGCCCCTCTATCTCCAATCCTAACAATCGTCCATGCCTACCATTCGAACATGGCTTCGATGAGTCTCAACGCGATTTCTCTGCGCGTTCTCACTTGCTGTTTTCAAAACGAGTCAATGCCCAAGGCTTAGTTGTTCGTCAGAAGCCAACGAACCTAGAGATGATGTTTATATCCCAACCGGACGGCTCAAACATCCACGGCCTTGACGACTTTGCATACCTCGACTACGCCGGCGCTGGAGCGACTGTATATGCTCTCGACAAAGGAATGAATCTGCAGCATAAAGAGTTTCAGGACAGGCGTCCCGACGGTGTACAGCAGCCTGATATACAAACAATCGTTCCGGACAAGATGTTGGATGGCGACGACTTTCCGCAAGTGGATACTAGCCAGATACAGCACGGCACTTGCGTTGCTAGCAAGGCGGTTGGATCTTCCTATGGCGTGGCCAAAGGAGCCAACTTCAAAATGGTATATGCAGGAGATCTTGACAATGATGATCACATTTTGACCGCGCTGCAAGCCACCATCGACGATATCAAGCGAGAGAAAAAGAAGTCGAGTGAAAACGAGACATTCTTTCCTGTGATTAACTTCAGCTTTGGCCTTGAAGATGACATGGAATATACCAATCCACATCTTTTCTCCACATACCGAGCGAAGTTTCTCGAGCTGGTGAGGCTGGGTTCTCTTCTGGTGGTGGGCGCAGGCAATGAAGGCCCCATCGAGGTGGATTTGTTACCAGCCAAGTTCGTCAAAGATGAAGAATTCAAGGAAAGCATCATTGTGGTTGGCGGGGTTGATATCCAGGGCGAGATGTGGCAACAATCCCAGCGTGGACCATTGGTCGAGGTCTGGGCTCCCGCCCTTGTCTCTGATTACAATCGCGGAGAATGGATGGGCCTTGCATGTCCTGCCGGGATAGGTCAATCGGAATTAATTAGGACTGAAGGAACATCATTTTCGGCGCCGCAGGTCAGTGGTCTTGCGGCATACTTCTACTCCAGCTACCCTGAACTTCGGGGTGACGAAGCCGCAAAAAAAGTAAAAGCCAAGATTATCGAGACCAGCTATCCCCGAATTGAGAATGGTCCAAAGTGTATTTGGAATCTTCAAAAAAGCAATATGCCTTGCTAATCAGGGGCTATCTTGGTTTCTTTTTTGAGGCGCGTTGACGTGGGTGTTACGACGGACTTGATGTACAGCGGATTTCCCGAGGATTTTGTATATTCTAGCGTGTATATTAGCTTATCTATACTACGCAAGCTAAAGGGGTGTGTCGGATGATACGGACAGCAGTAGACCTATAATGGAGAGATGATTCTCCGAACCAAGGGAGAAAACCTGAGTTTTACCCTATTTTTATTAGTAACTCCCATATCAAATTGAGTAGTTTCTATTCTGTAGGAAGTAGCAAAATCATACGCTGTTCGGTATCGGTGGTGCTCTCATCCAGGTCTTCTTAGCTGGGGAAGGTTACTTTGATAGCTTGCGCATACCTATAAATCGAAGAGCAACATAATCAACTTTGTCTAGAGGAATAAAGCTTAATTGATTGACCCTGGTTAATCTGACGTGCCTAAAATAGTGGTACGAACCGTGCTGTCACATTGAGTTCAATAGTGCATTAGGGTAGATCGTTGTAGTATATTCTTAAACTTAATCTTCCCCTCTTTCTCCTTGCTCTCTTCCTGATACTATACATTCACTCACTGTAATCAATCTGAACCATGGTTGTGAATTATGTAGATCCAATTATACTCCAGCTACACGTTGAAGACTTCCCGCCAGGGGTTTTTGGTAAACGCTCAATTTTATCGCCACAAATGAAAAAGCAGAAAAATCCCACCCACGCCATGGGAACACCCTAGACCCTGCTGTTAGTAGACTCATAACGGATGGAGATTTCATCCGTTCTTTCAATCCCTGTCCCATCGCGAAGAATCGACTCGTCACTGACGTTTCGGGTTTTGTAGGAAACGACAGTCTTTGGGAAGGAGATATCATTTGGGTCAAATGTAGAATTCTCCTTTCCAGAAATTGACAGTTTGCCATATTTCCGACCGCTGCCATACATGGGCAGCTTGTAGGAAGTATTGCCGGAGGAGCTGCTCTTGCCATCTTTGCCGTATCGGATCCGGACGTAGAGAGGGCGAAGCACGGGAATCGACGAGCACATGATAGTAACACAGCTTTCTACTGCTGACCAGATGAGCATGGGGATAGTATCATCTGTCAAGGGAGGTTAGCCTAATCAAGAAGTTTCCCAGAAAGTGGTAGAACGTACAGATGTACTCGTTTGCACTCAGTCCCGCCAAAGCGACGGTGCGAACGATTCCACAGATTCCAGCGCTAGATTGGACCTGTTAGCGGATGGTTTCAAAAGCTTGAATTTGTAACTCACAAGACACCCAAGCTGAGACCAACGGCGACAGTGATCTTTTCCTTTTGCTTCATGTTCAAGTCCCAGATAATGAACCAGGGCAGAATGGCAAAGGCAAAGTCGGCGGCGACAAACCATGCTAGGACCAAGTCAGTGATCATATACCACGAAATACTCCGGAGATCACTTACATCCAACTGTATATCCAACCTTTGAGAAATCGAGCCAGCAATACCCTGGTACCATCTTGTTCCAACTCCGCTCGACTGGAATGCACTGGACAACCACAGTGATGCTGGCGAAAAGGGTGATGATGACGGTGATTGCAATACAAGCCCAGATAAACCTGATCTGAATGGGATTGCGCACGATTCGAAGCAGGAACATGCCCACGGCCAGTTTCCCGATGCCAATCACCATGAGACCAGCGACCTGGCTATAGATCTCATATTTGACCGCGGTGAAGTAAATTTCAGGATCGCCAACCGTTGCAAAGCGCTGGCCCACGCCGTAGTGGGTTCCTATTGAGCAGAAGATGGTATAAAGGATGTGAATCAACTGCAGCCCGTTAGACATAGCATTCCGAAGATTTCCAGACACCAATCGTCTTACCAATGCCAAGATAACCAGATAATCATCAACGCCGATGGAGTTGAGAATGAACTTTCGCGTATAGATTCTCAGCCCTACAAAGAGAGCGAAAATAACCACTATCATCCATAGGACCCCATTCAGCATAGGGCCTAGTCCGCCGTAAACATCCATGTTGGGTAGAGCTTGAGCAGACACAGCAAAAGGTAAACGAGTGTAATGATGAAGAGGTTAAAAGAAACTCAGCATGAACCCTGTCGTGGCGAGGTATGGGGTTTTAGTAGCACTCCATTGTTCGACAGCGGCAAGACCTAATCATCCACTTTCACGAATTCAAGGCGAATGGCTAGTCATTAGCGTGGCGTCCTGAGCGGGACCTGTTTCTGCTGTTCAGGACTCGGGATATGCCCTTCTGGCCGTGGACTATGTGCAGTGAAGACTCGGAAATTATGTATCTAGGATGCAGGAAACTATACCATCTAGGCAGGGATTATCATGTCATAAGCTCCACTTTCTGGCAGCGGAAGGTCTCGAAACGTTCCGACTTCATGCTAGAATCCACTGCCCCACTCTTTGACACCGCACTAAAGCGCCCAGGATTGAATGACAGATCCAAGGGGGCGGTTTGGCGAGTAATATGTCTCTGTTGTGATCCTCCGGAACTTCGGGGATCCAATCATCCTGCCAATTTGGCCCGCCGATCCCACGAGTTGGACTGATGAATAACTGCCCTGTCCACCATTTGCCCTGGCCTTGTTTTGTTTTCTCCGCCGGGGCTCGGCGCTCGCTTGTCGGCACGCTTGACTGAATTCAGCTTAAACAATACTCATTGTCACAAGTGAATGTATTGTCGAAATATGTGCCTTTGCCATCTGTGCAGAGATTTTCGTACCAACATGTGTATGTAGTACTTGAACTTGTCAAAACACGGCTCGTCGACGATCATGTCGCGGGTGGCAAGAGCAAATGAGAGCTGTCTCATTTCTTCAGGGTCCAGACCGATAGCGTCGGCCCTACAAGAACGATCCTTTCTGAATCAGGGGGATCCTTCGACTGAACTTGCTCGAGCTCGAGACTGCGGGCCGTTGAGCGTTGAAACCTCCGCGTACCAGTCTTCAGTGGATCATGATCCACCTTCGTCACTCTATCGCGTTTGGTTGGAGCGGATCGTGGATAAACGAATCCCTAGTGTAAGACAGAGTTCACCGTCACTCCGTTCAACTCCGCTCGCAGGAATAGAACATGGCACGGCTGGCACGGGTGGTGTCCCACTTGTGGCGCAATTTTAGCTCAGGGGCTTGCTAGAGACGCTGAAGAAACCCGAGACAGACAGTCAAGAACGCCATGGCCGAAGCCTTGGGGGCGCAATATTAGAGGAAATGAGGGATAATGAGGGAAAGCGTTGACACAGTTCGGCCCGCATCTCCACTACACATTGACACTAGATGACAGTCGGGTCTCTCGTTCAGGGGATGAAACCGGAAAATCCCCCAGCGTGGAATATTTATACCGATGATCTATACCGTCAGTCCGGGTCGACATATCACAAAGATCCCTTTGGAAGCACTTGCACTTGCCAAAACCAATCATGTCGGCCCAAACCCAGGAAATCATTGGCGCGTTGGATGGCGTTCATCCTGAATTGTTCAACGGCAATGAAGTTGAGCGCCTCCAAGTTCGTGCGGCAGCCCGTCGTCTGCTGGCACGAGTGGAGACGCCTTATGAGCGTGCCTGGGGCTTTTGCTTCGAGCATCCGGTGGTGTTTGCCGCTATCCAAACTTGCATCGACCTCGGTCTATGGAAATCATGGACCAGCATGGGAGGTGGCGAGAAGTCGATTGACGAGCTGGTCAAGTTGACGAATCCTCATATTGAGACGAATCTGCTCCGTAAGTTTGAATCTAATCAGGATGATATCTGGAGGCTTATCAAGCATGTGCAGGTCGCTTTTTCCGCTTGATGGCTGCTTTCTACGTCGTCGAAGAGACTGCCGAAGACAAGTTCAAGCCAACTCCTTTCTCGTATGCCATCGGTGATGAGAGCACCAAGGTTCGCGCCTCTCTTCAGGCAGCGTAAGTGAACCCCTCCACAAGATAGCAAGGTCATACTCATCTGATTGATCTTCCAGAACCAATCAATACATCTCCGCCGGCCACAACCTCCCCTCGTACCTTTCCAAAACCTCCTACAAGGAGCCCACTGATATGAATGTGAACAACCACTCCGACAGCGACAAGGATGGCTTGAACTTCTTTGCCCGCCTGCAAAAGAGCCCCTCCTGCTTGGAGGCCTTTACTGGCCATATGGAGGCTTGGACTGCCTGGAAGACCCCATGGACCAAAGTCTTCGATACCAACAAGCTTCTGGAGGGTGCCAACCCGAGCGAGAGCTCTCCATTTGTCGTCGATGTCGGTGGAAACACCGGTATTGACATTTCCCACGTCCTTGCCAAACACCCGGATCTCCCTGCCGGTTCGCTGGTTCTGCAGGACCTCCCAGAAGTCATCGAAACCGCCAAGGTCGACAAGAAGATCAAGGCAATGGCACATGACTTTTTCCTTCCCCAGCCTGTCACAGGTAATATTCTCTGCCCTTGAAGTATTTGGATTACCCGCTAACACCCATCTAGGTAGCCGTGCCTACTTCATGCACGCTGTCCTGCACGACTGGCCCGATGACAAGGCCAAGCTGCTGCTCACCAATACTCGCGATGCAATGACCAAGGGCTACTCCAAGCTCTTTATTTATGATATTGTGCTGCCGCCTACCGGCGCGAGTATCAGCCAGACCACCATGGATGTCAACATGATGTCGCTCCTGTCAGCCTCGGAGCGGACCCAGGAGGCTTGGACAAAGTTGCTGGTTGATAGCGGGCTCAAGGTTGTCAACTTCTGGCCTGATCCTCAGCAGTATGAGATGGTCATTGAGGCTGAGGTGGCTGATAGCGATGCCAATGGTGTGAATGGTCACTCCAACGGCGTCAACGGTCACTCCAACGGTGTCAATGGCCACTCGAACGGTGTGAACGGTCACTGATTATAAGACCATTGACTGGGAGGCGGGTTCGCTCCTTGATTAAATGATAATTATCTGTATTTACTTTGATAACCCGAAATTGTATCTCTTTTGTCTTCAATTAATACTTCTTCCACGATACCACTCATCCTCATAAAATGCAAATGAACAGTCCTAGCTCCTAGATGCACAAGTTCTTTTGGTATTTTTTGATAGCCTCGAAGCTTCTTACTACAAGGCTAGCAGCTCAAGGCTAGAAACAAGGTTCCTAATATTAGTGTGAACAGCAAATTGATTGATAGATGGTTTGGGAGTCACAAGTACAGCAATAATAGCCATAAGAAATTCCAAATATTTTATCAGATCGTGAACATTGAAATATAGATGCTTTCGAGGTTTCTGACGTTTAATAATTTTGAAATCCTCGGAAGTCAACTGGAAATAAAAGCAAGACAAAACGAAGAGAACGATCAAGTCATGACTCGACAACCCGAATAGCACTGACATTCCTTTGCAAGCATCTCGGAAACTTCAGAAAATGCATTACCCCTGAGACTATCGCCCACCAACCCCTATCCCTACTCATTTCAACCCCGGGTACACTTCGATCCACACCCATGCCCAATGATAAACGCAGGCAACGGAGGCCCCCAAGCCCAACCGGATCCATTCCCCGGTTGAACCGGCCGCAAATGACAAGCAGAAGGCTCGTGGCCTCGTTTCGGAAATGTTTCCGAGGACAACGTCTCTGGCGCTTGGTGCGGAGAAAATGGTGGATGGCGAGAGCACGACTGGTCAGAAGAGTGTGGACGAGGCTGAGTCGGTCTATGTGCTTCGCAGTAACACTTGGACTGTGATTTATCATCCGCGTCATGATTGTTACCTGAGGGTTCGTGTCTATGTTTTGCGGGTGGTGCAGCGCCTTGGGAGGTCGTGGTTGGAGAGTCGCAGGAGCAATGGCTGTGTATATGCGATGGTTTTCGGGTTGGGTGATGGTGATGGATATGGGGTTTCGAGTGGTGATTGGCGTTTCCTCTGGTTCTGGAGTTTAGCGGAGTTCATGATCTGGTCTTAAACGGACGTACATCTCCTGTGATCCATGTTCGCAGGTATGGCCATGATAGAGATGGCAGTGGAATCTCCCTCTATGCTTTTCATCGTGTTGGTGAGCACAGCCTTGGTTACTAGTATCGCTGGTAAATTGGCATGAGCAGACTGGGTGTGCTTTGTCTGACGCTCGAATCTTATGGGAGCATCGAGTCTGGCTGCTTCCGAGGGAATGGGCTGTTTTGGTAGAGGACTGACTGCTATGAGCACTGCAGTCGCCGTCGGCGTGATGGTAAACGGGGTAATACATGATGATCCTCGTGGTGATCCTCTACCGGGCAAGACTAGGACTTTATATATGTTCAATATACGAAGAGATCGTTATCAACTGTGTAACAGCAGACGCAAATCATCCAGCATCAACCCCGACGAATAGAATGTGGATGGTTGACTGATTTTCTTCTCGACGGGGACCTGCAGGGTCGAGTGACACCATGAAAACTATTTTGTTTGTTCGCCATCACTTGGAAGCCCCGGGTAGTCGCTGGCTTATATGCAGCCTTGAAACCCCAGGGTGTAATTCTCATATGACCATTCTAATCCACCTGCAAAATGTGGCCCGATGACGTGGGCAATTGTTTGCTGTGAGTCATAGTAGGAGTATAGCGCTCAACCCATTCCTTCAAGATAGCCAAGAAAGTATCACAGACAGCCTGTACGGCGTCATCACGAGAGGTACCACAGCTTTCAATGTAGACTATGTTTGGTATTAGCCAGTCCCGGGATCGAGAACGGAACAAAGAACTCACATTTAACTTTCGGTTCTGTGCCAGAGCCCCTGATTGTAAAGCGCACACCACCCTCTAGCCACAGTGTGAGCATCTGGCTGGAGGGATCTTCGGGGAGATCCGGTTTATTGCCCGAGCGGCCAGAGTCGAAGCCTTCCGTCAAATCCCTCCATCGAAGAATCTTGAACCGACCAAGCTGCTTGTCCGCGAGGAAAGAGCCATTTCTGATTCCTCGGAACAATTCAATGGTGAGCTCTGGGCTGGGGGATCGGAAATACTGGTTCAAGGTTTCATGGTGACCAAACTCCGCGAAAAGTCGTTCGAGCTTGCCGTGTACCGTCAAACCTTCAGCTTTCCATTTGGCTGCCGCTGCAAGAAAGACCGCTGCGGCAGTAATGCCATCCTTGTCGTAGCAGACAGATGGAAACATGTATCCGAGAGCCTCCTCATAAGCAAAAGGCACGGTTTTCCCCATGCTTTCCAATTCTCGGGCAACATTTCCCATCCACTTGAAACCGGTCAAAGTCTCTTGGAACTGGACGCCTCGGGCGGCTGCCAATTTTTCCAGCATGCCACTCGAGACGGTAGTAGTCAGAACGGTCACTTTTGCCAATTCATCTCGAGAATCCCAAGAATCTAGAACATGAGACGCTAGAAGCACGCCAACGTGATTTCCGGTAAAGAGATACCATTTTCCACTACTTGGTTGTCAATGGCTTTCAGCGCCACTCTATAAACGACACTTACTCGACTTTCTCTGCCGCTGCAAATCGATCGGCATCAGGATCATTGGCAATGATTAATGTTCTGCCTTCCCGGTCTGCAGTTTGCATCGCAAGGTCCAAAGCCCCCGATTCTTCCGGGTTTGGAAACTTCACGGTTGGAAATTCCGGGTCTGGCTCATGCTGTTGAGGAACAGATACGAAATCCTGAACGCCCAGGGAAGCGCATACGTCTGGAAGTACCAGGCCTCCAACACCATGAAGGGGCGTGTAGACAAACGGACTAGGGGCTCGCCAGTCGGGCGCAGTGGACTCCTAGACTCGACCTTTAGTCCTGCGTCATTCGGTATAGGTGAGTTGGACTGACCGCAAACCCTTTGACCTGATGCATGTAGGGAGAAATGATTTTCTCGTACGCATCGAGGTGCAGGTACTCGCTAGGGTGCAGTTCATTCCAAGCATTTGGCCAGGGCTCTAAATTTTCGCGGATTGACTGTGCTATCTCGCCGTCTTCGGGTCGGTTGATCTGAGCGCCATTGCTCGAGTACCTAGATCATTTGGGTCAGGATTTCAAATTGATTGGCCCTGTACCACTTACACCTTATAGCCTGGATAACATGAGTCATTAGTGTAAGTCCAAAAGACCTCCCAAAAGACCGAAAAACATACCATTATCTTGTGGTGGGTTCTTCAGGGTCTTGAGTCAGCATGTATACTTCCTTTCAGGGTAATGGATCTTCGCGTACATGACTTGCCGTCACCATAATACCAGCCGCAGCGTTGAAGCAATTGATAGCGAAGGGAACCATCGGCGTTGGCGAGGGATTGGCAAAGAACCACACAGGAATTTGCAATTCAATAAAAGCATTCGCCGCGAGCTCGGCAAATCTACGAGAATTGTGACGAGCATCGTGGCCGATCACCACGCCTTTCGAACGAATCTCAGGTCGATTTTTATAGATGTACTTGGCCAGTCCCTGAGAGGCTTGGATTACCGTCAAAGAGTTCATACACGAGAACCCAGCTGCCATACGGCCACGCAAGCCGGCTGTTCCAAACTCAATGCCTATTCAACGGTAAGACTAGGCCAAAGCTTGACACCAAGTTCACATACGATTGCGAAGACGCAGCTCTAGCTCATCAGTGGCATCCGCATCACGGAGCTGCTCGATTTCCGAACGGGTCTTGGGGTCCTATATCCGAGTGAGATCAGGCCACAAGGAAAGCCGACGAATCCGTACCTGGTCCCACTGAAGCCATGTTTGGACCAGTGACGAGAGCGATATCTTCGAGTCATCAGTATATGACAAGATCTAGACTAGACTCACTCACTGGAGTAGCCATTGTACGGTCAAATGAGTCGACAAGCAGTGCAGAGGACGGAGTAGATGTGGATGAATCAATGGTGCAGGTCAAATCACGGGCAACCGCGGATCGTCCCCGCTTGCTCCACCTTTGTGCTGTTGCCCTGTCGAGTTCCAGCTTGGGTGCAAGTGCGACATCGACACTTGAGGGTGGGCCGCGCCGCACTTACTTATACCTAGATAGGTAAAAAGAGGGTCCAAGTGCGGCATAAGATACAGCAAAACACGTGATAAGTCGCCTAATTTCAGAACAATTTCACCTTTTAATGTAATTTTTGTTTTTAAAGAAAAGAATTTAATTAAAGTAGGGAGGTTGATACTACTAAGGAGATCCCTAAGATAATTAGATGTCTACTAGATATCTATTGAATATCTATTAGATATCTAGATATCTTAGGATCTTAAGATTTAGAAATTTATAGATAGAGTTCTTTAAAAAAGTGTATATATATATTAATAAATAAAACGCTATATACTCTCTAATCATATACTAGATATCTTATAGATACTCGATAGATATCTAGTAGACATCTAATTATCTTAGGGATCTCCTTAGTAGTATCAACCTCCCTACTTTATTAAATTCTTTTCTTTAGATATCTTATAGATATTTAATAGATATCTAGGAGATATCTATATATTTAAAATTTAGATAAGATCTTTTAGAAGGTAAGTCTATTTAGTTTAATAATATATTTTATCGTCTAGAATCTATACTTATATATAGATATCTAATAGACAGCTATCAGATATATTATAGATATCGCCGAGATATCTACTAGATATCTATATTCCCTTTAAGTGTTAATATTATAAAAGATAAAGGATATTTCTAAGGTAAAAAAGACGCTAAAAAGACACTAAGTGGCTCTAGGCCTTACCTAAATAGGGTAAGATAGACCTTAATAGCCAATTAGTAAAGGGTAGTGGGTACCGACCTCCTATTAAGTGGAGTCCTCACTTAACTATTTAGGGAGCTAGAATATTAATTATAATTGGTAGGAAATATGGGGAGGAAATGTATTTTCCACTAAGTGGACCCTTACCAAGCCTACTTAGGTAGGTTGATGCCTAAATTACATGGAAGTCAACTAAGTGCGGCAGGCCCCACCGTCAAGTGTCGAGATTCACTGCTATCCGTTCCAGCTTTTGCAACTTCACCTTCCCCTGGGATTTTGTGTCTCGACGATGTTGCAGTACATTTAGCGATCCTCGGTTTTTGCCATCATTCTCGCCCTGATCCTCCTCTTCCTCTTTTGTTTTCACCTTGGACCCCCACCATGCAGACGGCCGCCCCCCGACCGTCTCGAAAGGACGCCGTTTTGAGTCGACGCTATATCGAGGGACTCATTGCAGAGGGGAAGCATGTCATTATCTGTGAGAATCGTGTTTTGAAGGTGGATGCCTACATGAAGTTCCACCCCGGTGGAGAGAAGCCGATGAAACACATGGTGGGCAGGGATGCAACGGACGAGATCAATGCGTGAGTCCCCAGAATAATCAGATAGTGCTGGTTTTAACGGTCGGATCTTGGATACAGCTTGCATTCTAAAGAAGCGCGCCAGCTCATGTCTTCCTATCAAATCGGGCGAATCGAAGGCACATGGTTTAACTTCCTCCCTCCCATCCAGGGCGGCAAGTTCCGTCCCTACGTCGAAGAATCCTGTTCGAGCGAGGAAGATTTGCTCAGTCAAGATTCGTCCAGTCAGGAGGGCTCGACTCCACCGTCTCCCATTTTCGATGCCGTTGACTCGTCCATCACCCGCCGAAAGAAATCCTCGCCAGACAAGGACACCGCAGCTTCGACTCCCCCGATCCAAGAATCCCCAGCCCACCCTGCTTTTCTCGATGCGCGAACCCAACACGAAATCGTGTTTGATACGGCCAAGTACCCATCGCTGGAAACTGCAAATCAAGAGAGCATCAAGCGCAAGTACCGCGACCTCTACCAGCGCATGGTAGCCGATGGCCTATTTGACTGCCGTTACTTTTCGTACTTCATCGAATGCTGCCGATATACCCTCTTCGCGGTGCTAGCCTTTGTCTTCCTTCGCATGGGATGGTGGGCAACATCTGGATTTTGGATTGGTTGTCTATGGCACCAATTGGTCTTTACTGCCCACGATGCTGGCCATATGGGTATCACACACAACTTCCACATTGACACTGTGATTGGCATCATCATCGCCGACTACATAGGTGGTCTGAGTTTGGGATGGTGGAAACGAAGCCACAATGTACACCACATAGTGACCAACGAGCCCGAACATGACCCAGACATCGAGCACATGCCGTTCTTCGCTATTTCGCACCGCTTCTTCACCAGCCTTAATAGTACATATTACGACCGCAACATGACCTTCGACGCGGCGTCCAGGTTCATGCTCAAGATTCAGAACTACTCCTATTATCCTATCATGATGCTGGCCCGTTTCAACCTCTACCGCCTGAGCTGGGAGTACCTGCTGAAAGGCCAGGCACCGAAGAAAGGACCGGCTTGGTGGCATATCTGGTTCGAGATCGGTGGTCAGTTCTTTTTCTGGTACTGGTACGTCTATCTCGTGGTGTACAAGACCATCCCCGATTGGGGCAGCCGCTTGATCTTTCTCCTGGTCTCTCATGTTGTGTCCTCCCCACTGCACGTCCAAATCACTTTGTCTCACTTCGCCATGTCGACTGCGGACCTGGGTGTGCACGAATCATTCCCTCAAAAGATGCTGCGCACTACGATGGATGTCGATTGCCCTACATGGCTTGACTTCTTCCACGGCGGTCTGCAATTCCAGGCCATTCACCATCTCTATCCTCGCATGCCACGCCACAACCTCCGCCGCGCGCAGAAGTATGTGCTGGAGTTTTGTCAGGACACTGGGATTCCCTACGCGATTTTCACCTTTACGGACGGGAACAAAGAGGTAATCAGCCGGCTTGGTGATGTAGCGAAGCAGCTCCGCCTGATGGAGGAGTGCCGCAAGTCGATTGCTGAGGAGGGCGTCTTCTCTCACCATTGAGCACTGGTGGCTCTTTTTAGAGGATGCGTATCCCGCACATATAAACGATTTTCCTTATTGTCATAGATAGTCATGTCATATTACGATCCCGAGGGCAGATTTCGGAAGGTTAATGAATCCAATGTTTCAAACATACTAGCTCTTCAATCAAGAGTCATATTCTAAATGTGCATCTAGTTCTTGCTATGCATTTCTGTAATTGAATGAACATAGAACTGCCGATCTATGCAAAGATATCGATGCCTCAACCAGGCAATCCACCTCCCCGCGAAATCTTCTTCGCTCGCTGCTGGCGCCGGTTATGGTTCGCCCGACTGGCCTTATTCTCCTCCTTCCTCTTATGCGCCGCAGCACTATTCTGTTGTCCCTGTTCTCCAGATTGCGGTCCACCACCTCGTCCTCCGCGTCCTCTCCCACGGCCTCGTCCACCCCGTCCACCTCTACCACCGCGTACAGGGTGATGAGAAGACTCGCCTTCACCCGCAGAATCACCGTCTTCCCCTCGCGGTCTCCTATAAGAAGTCGAGGGAAGACTCGGCTGGTTGAGTACACCGCCTCCAGCCCCGCCTGTATCGAGAGCAAGTTGACTCTCAAGTCGAGACAGACGTTTCGGATCCCGGGAAAGCATGACCGCCCACCCTTCGATAGCTTCATCGGTCATACTTGTGTCACGTTTGAGTGATGCTCGCGGCTGTGAGCGGCGCGTAGCGGAATCACGCGAAAACAAAGCAGGATTGTCCTTGTATGCGCGGAAAAGAAGCATGTCGAGGTTTTCCACGGCGGTAGTGTGACGGTTTCGTGTGTCCGCGTCGGCTTCTGCGTCCGTGCCTGCTATTGCGCTGTCGACTGTTCCGCCGACGTCTGCGGCGTCGTATGTGTCATCGCGCTCGTCGTCGTCGGAATCGAATGCTGCGAGTGCGGAAAGAATTGCGGCTTTGTTGGTGGCGTGTTGGCTGCGGTCTGCGAGAACGGCATCTGCTGTGAGATCTTGACCGGCGCGACCGAAACGTAGCTTTCCTTTTACGTCGCCGGAGCGACTAAGTTCGGCGATGTCAACGTCGGTATCGAAGACATTCTTGCGAGCTGGGATGGGCTCCAATGGTGGGGAGGGAATAGCTGGTGGTGTTGGTTTGGGTGCAAGGTGGCTGTCGTGAGGCTCTGTCGGCGATGGAAGTTGTTCAGAACGATCAAGAGTCTGGAGTTCCGGAGAGAGAGAATCATCTAAAAGATGAGCGACAACGGTTTCTGGGTTGTCCCCATACACATCTAGTAAACGCACAACAAAGGCGGAGCCCAGGTCTGGGAAAAGGTCTTGGACCTGGGAAACGAGGGACATCTTGTGTGCATGGAGCTCGTCTGGAATCTGAGGGCCTGGTGAGATTCCTTTGCCCTTTTCTGTCTTCTTTCGCCTTTGGTACCGATGGTGGAGAGCGTTTGATTCCAGTTGATAGGCGCGCAAGCTGGCTAAAAGGTCTTCACCTCGTTTTTGTGGGTGGTTGACAAGGTACTTTTCCAGGCGCGACAGAATATCTGAACCGCAGACAAGATCTGAGAGTATTGTGGGCTCGTTCTTCATCTTAGGCGTCCCCACGCCAGCAGCCGCCTTGAGACTGAACAGCTGGTCCAGCAATAGTGACATGTTGGCGGAGGGCCCTTTTAGAAGCGAAATCAGCCCGATATAGATGTTTGCAACGAGAATTTTTCGAAGTCCCTCGTAAGATTTCTGGGCTTGGTATGTTTCTGCCAGGGTGTCCAAGTAGTCAGAGCCTGCCATGAGGACTTGACCGCAAGCTGGCAACACCGAAGCCAAAATAGTGAGACGCCGGATATCTGAGATGATTTCCGAGGCTGATGAAGACTTTATGAATGAGAGCTCTTTCATCACACGAGACTTTGCCTGCTCAAGGCTAGATGATATTTTGACGTTGTGCATATCCCATGCAGATGATAATGATGTTTTCAACGCAGTGCTTGAGGGATAGCAACTTGACAGATTCCCAAGAAGATTCCAGTTGAAAATCCCTTCTGGTGGATTTGAAAGATCCAGTAGGTACCTTCTTACAGTTAGAAAGCAAAGCTTTCGAAGCTTTCGAGCTTTTCCATTCTGTAAACCGGGGTCGCCAGCGGCGGCATGTTGATAAAAGGTGTCCAGGAATGGTATGATCGAGTGATCTTGAGCCCCAACATCTTTGAAGTGCTTCTCTGTGGCGTTCAATCGAACCCCTAGGAGCATCATCCATGCATCTAAACAAGCCTCCCAGTCCTCAGATGGAATGGTCTTCCGGACTGCGGGGGAAGGCACTGAGGCCAATGGTGGGAACTCCGCCATTGCAGTGGTGATATGCAAACAGAAAAATTTCGAGCAATCCGTGAACTGCAAGATAAAAGTAGATATCGCACCCCAACAACAACAATCCCCGCGAAATATCAATCTGCGTATCTGCGGCTCTACAACTGCATTTGGTCCCCGATGGCTGGCTGAGTCAGCAACATCCCAAATCGGCTAGCGCGAGATAGCCGAAATGCCAAGACCTTATCGCACTGAATCTTTTCGCTTTTCTCGCTCCACACACAACTTCCATCGGCCATCATCACCTTACCGAACCACGCAGTTCAGGTCTTGATTGGCATTTCCGCCTTACCAACAATCTCAATCTCAAGATGTCTTTCCAGAAGCCCGAGAAGGATTTCGGCGAGGGCCCTGTGCGTGCACCCGTCTACCCCTCTACATCTATGATTTTCGCCGGCGCATTGCGCTGTCGCTACGATCAATGGGCGCCAATTGCAATTTTCAAGATCAATGCTAATTCCCTTATAGAAGGTCCACAAGATCCGTATCACTCTCACCTCCCGCAAGGTTGCCTCGCTCGAGAAGGTCTGCCAGGAGTTGATCGACCGTGCTCGCTCCAAGTCCCTGCAGGTCAAGGGCCCCGTCCGTCTGCCCACCAAGACCCTGCACATCTCCACCCGCAAGACCCCCAACGGTGAGGGTTCCAAGACCTGGGACAAGTACGAGATGCGCATCCACAAGCGTCTGATCGAGTGAGTTGCCCCGCGATATGTCCACTGCAGAGAAACGGTTTAACTGACCCGTTCTTGTACAGCCTGCTCGCCCCCACCGAGACCGTCAAGCAGATCATCATCAACATCGAGGCTGGTGTTGAGGTTGAGGTCACCATTGCTGCTTAAATGCACTATATAAGTAGCGTGGCAGTGGATCAGGAAGGGTTTCAGAACTGGCTGCATCGTGTGGTGCTGTGTTCATACCTTCGCCACGCAAATGCGTTGCAGTTGGTTTACTTTTGGCTTGAAAAATAGGCTACTGGTTGATACCCGCTAAACCTGAATCAAAAAATGGAAACATCTTGAGAAAAAGACATTTCTGTCTCGTAATCATGTACACTTTTAGTATTGATCACTTGGATATTCATAATCGTATTATGTAGAAATTTGAGACAGATCAGAACTGCTCGACCCGAAGCGCCGGTCAAACCTTGAAGGAGATACAGTTCCCTGCTTAAAGAAAAGAAAAAACGCTGGCCATGCATATCCCCTCCACTTTTGATGACGAACGCCGCAGGATAAGGTCAAAAGTCAAAATTGATAAACTCTCTCTTTGGCGGCACAGATGGGATGATGCCATCCTTGAAATACCCATTCTGAAGGAAGAATTTGTACATCTCCTCTATCTCGGGAGTGTATTCCTCGGGTCTACCTTGGGAGTCGCGCAGGGAGGCAGCATCGGGAGGCCCCTCAGGGAAATTGATGCGAACAAATGTCTTGTTGTCTTGTGGGTGCAGGTAACACGGCCAATCGTGGATGTATTGCACTGGGCGGCCTTTCCACATGACGATACGCTTGGAGGCAGGGTCTCGTCTTGTTTCGCCTTGTAGGTCTGGAAGAGGGTTGAGTTGGGTGGGATCATCGATCCTTATGGATGTACGGGGACCGGCGTCGACGTTTGTAACTGGAACACCCTGCGGCGCTCCGAACCCAGTTGGTTGGGCGGCTGGTTGTCCGAATGGTGCAGCAGGCGCCTGCTGCATTTGATTGAAAGGCGATGCGCCTTGGGAAGGCTGCCCAAACCCACCAACACTAGATGGTTGACCGAACCCAGATGGCCCAGCGGGCTGGCCACCAAAGGGAGATGGCTTTTGATTGATTTGGCTCCCAAATGGTCCAGCGCCGGGAGCTGCCGGCTGTCCAAAAGGAGTTGGTCCGGCTGCAGGCGGTGGGAAGCCTGTTTGGCCGAATGCTGGTTGCGCGCCGAGTGTCGAAGGTTTCCCAAATGGTCCCTGGCCAGATGGTTGGCCCAGAGTAGATACCTGGCCGAACGGAGATGGTTGTCCAAGTGCGGATGGCTGGCCGAAACCAGATGGTTGTCCAAGGGCAGATGGTTGCCCAAAGGCAGAGGGCTTCCCGAGAGCGGACGGTTGGCCAAATGCAGATGGTTGCCCAAGGGCAGATGGCTGTCCAAAAGCAGACGGCTTTCCAAGGGCAGACGGTTGGCCAAATGCAGACGGTTGCCCGAGGGCAGATGGCTGTCCGAAGCCTGAAGGTTGGCCAACAGTTGCAGGTTTCCCCCATCCAGGGGTCGGACCCGAAGGAGTTGGTTGGCCGAACGGAGAAGCTGCTGCTGGCTGATTTTGAACTGGGCCTGATTTTCCCTCGGTGATGTCGATGCGATTAGGATGTTCGTTAAAGCCGTCCGTAATGTATTTGGCCGCCCCGTTGAGATCTCTTAGTGCCATATCCATCTGCTTCACTGACTCCTGCCATAAGGCCTCCGCCTCCTGGACCGCCTGTGTCATGTTACCAGCTGCTGTGGCTTCATAATGACGAAGACGCATCTCTTCCATGCTCTGCTCACGTTGCGGGCCACCGAAGAGCTGCCGCGGGACATCCTGACGTGGAGCGTAAGCAGAAAATATCCATTCAGGGCGGCCTTTACCAGGCGTGAGGTCGGATTTGATATCGTCTGTAGAGATTCTGGTGCCTTTCGTTAGCCCATGTGCAAGCCCTGAAAGCCACTGCAATATCGGACTTACTCTAGTGTTTTCTGGGCTGGCCTTGCTGGTTGATCTGTGGTAAATCGATGATTAGATCGAAGAAAGAAAGGGGCGATGATCGATTGCTTGTGCATGGTGGACAAGGGTCAGAATAATGTGCTAATGAGGTAATTGGCTTTTAGAAGCTCACGATGGGGCAATATAAAGAGAAAAGGATACTGCTGGCATGGAAGAAGTGACCTGGGTGTTACTTGGGGAATTGGCCAGGCAGCCAACGCTAAAAGAACAGTCCGAAAGTAGGCAAGGCCCTGATTTCAGCCTGCAGAGCCATTTTGCTTCATCTGTGAGGCATATTGCAATCTATTTCACCCTACCTTTAGTCTAGGCGCAAAGACCACCTGCCGAGCTATAATACTCCAGGGCCAAGTCTAGTTCATCTGGACTACCAGGTGACTAGTAAGCCCTAAAAGCTCTCAGGCGGGTAGTTGTCTGCGCCTAGACTCAAGATATATTAGAATAGACTGCGAACCATCTGCAGCATGGAACATTCCACAATGTCTCTGCGGACAGGATCAGGTCCATCCCCGTTCAGCGCGGTCGTGCTTGGTCTCCCAAAGAACTTTCAAGGGCACTCTCCTGAAGATAATATGTCTTGGAAAATTGAGAAACCAGATACTTACTCCTATTTCCACCGGACAGAGCACCAAAACGGTTGCCCGATGGGCCGGCTGTGGCTCGTCCGGGATGCTCAAACCTGCAGTTGTCTAGGCAAAGGTCAGCCATACACAATCTTGCAAAATTGCCGTTCAACATACCGCCAAATTTACAGCGGCCCTGCTGGTAGAAGGTACAGACGGCCATCGTGCTATTGTAGCATCGAGGCCGCCTGAGGCAGATTTGATGGGGGTAGGGGTGGGTTTCGTCTCAAGTGAATGCACGCGTTAAGACAGAATTTATTGACTCTCAATCAATGAGAGATAGCGATGAAATATTGAAAGATTGCGATCAATGTTGTGTGAGGAATGAAAAGAGCGATGCGACGCGGAGAGAGCAGGAAATGAAGCTGTTTTCCTCCAGGTGTGGTTATCTCTTATCGCCCGTTATCGGTTATCACTCCGTCGTCATCTAGCACCTAGAAGATTCAGGCTTCTGATGTTTCTCCGTAACTGATCCAGAATTCGAAGCGATTAAACATTATAGTGAAATTCGAGACAAACAGCCGGATATTTAGGTATGATAATGACATAAAGCTACCAGTGACAATTCGTGCTACTATTGTGCAATCACAATGAAGTGCAATATATATCTAAGGAGCTAGGTACCTCCAGAATGATATTTATTGGAATTTCGCTCACGGTTGATCAAAGGCCTGAACTCCATTCTCCAGTATTTTGCTAATGTCAAGTCAGTCTCAGCGCGCAAAGGGTATATGGTCTAGATGTGGCGCATGCTTGATCGCAGATCGTCCCAATTAAGGCCATCAACCTTCTTGCCGCCCAATGACTCCAACTCTGCTGCAAGTCCTTCTACCTGCCCAGTTGCTAAGCGCCGCATCATGAGAGTATCTTTAGACCCTGGGTAAGTGCTTGCGCTTCCCTGAAGCAAACACTCTTCAAACCATCCCTCTTCATCCTCGTCCAAGGGCAAGCCCACAAGTTCCATAGCACGTTTACTTCGCAGCTGACCTGCCTGGGTTTGGTGCACAAACTCCACAAGGTGAACAAAGAAGCTTCGACGGTGAAACTCATCGTATTTGCGAGTGAAATAGAAGGCTTCAGTTAAGCTGGAACGGCATAGTGTCTCGAAAAAGGCCCGTTGAACCTTTGCGGTAGCCAGAGGAGGGGCGGCTGTAAGATAATAGGAAATGGCAAGACTATCGTCGTGTTTCGGCAACGAAGTCAAGGTAAGAGCGTACAAAATCTCATCGGGAAATGTGGGAATGAGCGAAGGTTCGGCCAGGTACTCGATTGCGCGCTATGATCCATGGATTAGCAATGACTCTTGGTTAACACAATGCAGGTTGCGCACTCGGAATTCAAGACGGTCCATGTTCCACAGGCCTTCGATGAACAGGCGGTATTTCTCCGGCAAGTGGCATGCTTGCGCGAATTGGCTCGCAGCCTCCGGGGCACTGCGACAGTCCTTGAGGATATAGTAGATCAAGGCTTGTTTATGATGGACGTCGAGTTCCGAGGAAACGACATGGTCCACAAGCGATCGAAGGTCTGCATTGGTTTTTGGAGGATATGCTTTGGTCACTACAAATGAAGAAAGGCCATTAACAGCTATCCAATTGCGGCTTGAAGCTCCAATTCATACCTCCTTTGATGCCGAGAAGTCCTAACAGGCGATCAGCGAAGAGATGGTTCTCCAATGCTCGTCGGTTAGAGACAATCTGATCAACAGTCTTTGCATCGTATGAGTACTTTTTGTTGAAGGCAAAGATCAGATTGAAATCCTCCCATTGCGCCATCGTTGTGAGAGTGAAGAACGAGAATCAAGACTCCGCGGAGGGGTAATATTACCTGTAACTTACGAGGCGGTGTCCCTGTGTTGTGGCAGAAAAGGTGGCGCCTTGCCTGTTTGAGCGGGACGTAAACAACCCACTCTCGGCCGCCGGGAGCTTCTTCATCATCCCTCATCTCGCCCCTCGCGCCTATGAAGCAAGCGCCCCTCTGATCTGCGCATCATGGCTTCACTTACGAGTGGTCGGCCTTCGCGCCGCTCCGTTCCTCGCAGAAGTTATGTCGTTGAAGATACCTCCGAGTCTGAGGACCCCGGAAATGTAACACCCACGGCTTCTACCCAGCACGACGATGACGACGACGACGAGGAAAGTGAAGAGGAGGACTACACCCCTATGCCCAAGAAGGCAAAACGAGTATCTGGAAGACGAACGACTCTTGACCCCGCGACACCTACAACGGCGCGGCCCGCGCAAAAATCAAGACCGTCGATGGCTGCCGACGAGTCAGACACGTCGCAAACGACCGACACGGATGAGAATGATGAGAAAGACGAGGGCATTAGCCTTGCATCGGCGGCAGGTGACCCAGAATCCCCATCGCAGAAGGCAGCATTGAAAAGAAAGAGTACCGAGGCTGTGGAGGCGACCGATCCCGATTCGCCTTCCGCACAGGCGGCTTTGAAAAGACACAGTATGGTTCATTCCCGCAAGAGTCGTGGCTCAATCACACCGAAGTCGACAAAGGGCTCACTTCCCACTCCAGAGCCGTCCGCGTCGCCAGAGCCTCAAGCGCGTGCTCACCGGGAAAGTGTCCCTCCACTCTCCGATATTACCGAGTCTGCCGTGAATCAATCGCCATCGAAACACCCGGAGGAACCGAAATCTCAAATATCAATCATTAATCCGAACTCGACCGTGCTGGAGAAACCTATGGACATTGTGATGAAGTCTAGGAATCTGGCGGCTCCCGAGCCAGAGGAGCCCACGGAAGCCAAGCCCCGAATGATCATTCAGAACTTGATCCTGACCAACTTCAAGAGTTATGCAGGCAAACAAGTGGTTGGCCCTTTTCATGCTTCTTTTTCCTCCGTTGTCGGTCCCAATGGATCGGGAAAATCCAATGTGATCGACTCGCTTCTCTTCGTATTTGGTTTCCGTGCCAGCAAGATGCGACAGGGCAAGATCTCAGCTTTGATCCACAATTCTGCTCAGTACCCGAATCTTCCATACTGTGAGGTTGAGGTGCATTTTGAGCAGGTAATCGATCTCCCCGATGGCGGCCACGAGGTCGTCCCAGATTCGCACTTGATTGTTTCGCGCCGAGCATTCAAAAACAACACCAGCAAATACTACATGAACAAGAAGGAGACGAACTTTACCGCTGTTGGGAGTTTCCTTCGTGAGCGTGGAATCGACCTCGATCACAAGCGGTTTCTGATCTTGCAAGGTGAAGTCGAATCTATTGCACAGATGAAGGCCAAAGCCACCAGCGAACATGACGAAGGTCTTCTTGAGTACCTGGAGGACATCATTGGAACCTCCAAGTACAAGACCCCTATCGACGAGGCGGCGGCTGAGCTGGAAACCTTGAATGATGTGTGTGTGGAGAAGAACAACCGAGTCCAGCACGTTGAGAAGGAGAAGACAGGCTTGGAAGACAAGAAGAACAAGGCTCTGGCGTACATTTCCGACGAAAACGAATTGTCGCAAAAGCAATCAGCCCTGTATCAAATCTACATTGATGAGTGCGCTGATAATGTGCGCGTCACCGAGGAAGCCATTCTCCAGATGCAAGAATTGCTGAACATGGAACTTGAGAAGCATGAAGGCAATGAATCTGGCATCAAGGAACTCGAGAAAGTGTACAAGCGCGGCGTTCGCGAGTACGAAGCCATGGAGAAAGAAGCCCAGAGTCTTCAAAAAGAAATGGCTAAATACGACAAGGAAGGTGTCAAGTTTGAGGAGAAGAAAAAGTTCTTGCTTGGCAAGCAGAAGAAGTTAGAGAAGACCATGCAGACGAGTCGTTTCGCTGCTTCTGAGTGCCAGAGCTTGGTAGAGAAGCACACCTTTGATGTTGAGAAGAAGACGGGCGAAACAGATCAGCTCGAGAAAGAGATGGCCGAGGAGGAAGAAGAGCTTAACTCGATCCGTGACAGTCTGAAAGGAAAGACACAGGGTCTCTCGGATCAAATTGCCGCCAAGCAAAAGTCTCTTGAGCCTTGGAACGAGCAAATCAACAAGAAGCAATCAGCTGTCGCAGTAGCGCAAAGTGAACTTGACATTTTGCGCGAGCGAAGCAATGCTGGTGCTGTCTTGCTGGAGGAGGCACAAGGAAAGATTGCAACTATCGAGGAGACCTTGGGGACTAAGCAAAACGACCTCGAGGAACGGCAAGCCCAGAAGCAGACATTGGAAGCTGAAGTCGAGAAATTGAAGAGCGACCTGAAGAAGTACTCTGCCCGCGAACCAGAAGTCCGCGCCCATGTTTCTAGCGCCCGACAAAAAGCTGATGAGGCCCGAGTGAGCCTCGCGAGCACGCAAAACCGCGGAAGTGTCTTGACCGGATTGATGCGACTGAAGGAATCCGGTCGTATTGAAGGTTTCCATGGCCGTCTGGGGAACCTGGGAACTATCGACGAGAAATATGATGTCGCTATCTCTACAGCCTGTCCTGCTCTCGACAACATGGTGGTAGAGGCAGTGGAGGTTGGTCAGCAGTGTATCGACTACCTGCGCAAGAACAATCTTGGACGGGCCAACTTCATTCTTCTCGATCGGCTTCCCCGTCGTGACATGTCGAAGATCTACACCCCCGAGAGTGTGCCTCGTCTCTTTGACCTTGTCCAGCCGAAGGACCCTAAGTTTGCACCCGCTTTCTACAGTGTGATGCAGAACACTTTAGTCGCCAAGGATCTAGAACAAGCGAATCGTATCGCATACGGTGCGCGGCGTTGGCGAGTTGTCACACTCGATGGCCAATTAATAGATGTCTCCGGAACCATGAGCGGTGGTGGCACTCGTGTGGCTCGCGGTGGAATGTCGTCAAAGCAAGTGGCCGACACGACCAAGGAGCAAGTAACACGCCTCGAAACGGACCTTGAGGAATTGGAGCGGAAATTCCAAGGATTCCAGGAGAAACAGCGCCACGTCGAATCGCAAATGCGTGAGAAATCCGAGGAGATCCCACGCGTCGAAACGAAGATCCAAAAGATCATGATCGAGATCGACAGTACCAAGCGTAGTCTGGCCGATGCGCAACGACGTGTGAAAGAATTGGCTGCTGAGCACAAGCCATCCAAGTCTAATGAGACTCAAGCGACAGCCCTCGAAGAACAGATCGAGGCTTTGAATGACGAAATCGAGAACCTCAACAGCGAAAAGAGCGGCATTGAGGAGGAGATCCAAACCTTGCAAAGTAAAATCATGGAAGTCGGTGGTGTTCGGCTTCGTGGGCAGAAAGCCAAGGTCGACGGCCTGAAGGAGCAAATCAACATGCTGAACGAGGAAATCTCCAATGCCGAAGTGCAAAAGTCAAAAAACGAGAAGCTTATCATTAAGCACACCAAGGCCCGGGACGGATCCGAGAAAGAGATCGCCCAGATTGTGGAAGATCTGGAGAAGCTTGAAGAAGACGTAGCCAGCCAGAGCAACGACGCTTCTGAATGGAGACAAAAGGCCGATGAGGCCCAAGAGGTAAGTTATCCCTCGCGAGGGATCATGGTCACATCGCTAACTGCTTGAAGGCACTCGAGACGAAGAAGGGCGAACTTAAGACTCTCAAAGGAGAACTGGATGAAAAGATCGCCGAGCTGAATGAGACGCGTGCTACTGAGATCGAAATGCGCAACAAGTTGGATGAAAACCAGAAGGCCTTGGCAGAGAACCAGAAGCGAAGCCGCTACTGGGAAGACAAGCTCTCCAAGCTGACCGTTCAAAACGTCAGTGACTTGGGCGAAGAAAAGGAGCCCGCGGAGCTTCAGACATATACCAAGGACGAACTGGATGCGATGAATAAGGAGTCTTTGAAAGCGGTCATCGTGACTCTGGAAGAAAAGGTCCAGAACGCCTCGGTGGATCTCTCGGTCATTGAAGAGTACCGTCGTCGCACCGCCGAGCACGAATCTCGGTCTGCCGATTTGGCCAGTGCCTTGTCATCTCGGGACAGCGCCAAGGCCCGTCTGGATGGGCTTCGGTCTTCCCGTCTAAACGGCTTCATGGAAGGATTTGGTATCATTTCTTTACGACTGAAGGAGATGTACCAAATGATCACCATGGGCGGTAATGCAGAGCTCGAGTTGGTCGACTCATTGGATCCTTTCTCTGAGGGTATTCTCTTCTCCGTCATGCCACCCAAGAAGAGTTGGAAAAACATTGGCAACTTGTCTGGTGGTGAGAAGACGTTGTCTAGCTTGGCGCTGGTGTTCGCCCTCCATCACTACAAGCCCACCCCGCTCTACGTGATGGACGAGATTGATGCTGCTCTCGACTTCCGAAACGTAAGTTTTATTTCCAGATTTTCGAGCGTAAAGTACTGACGATTTCCTAGGTATCCATCGTGGCTTCGTACATTAAGGAGCGGACCAAGAATGCCCAGTTCGTGGTCATCTCGTTGCGAAATAATATGGTCAGTCATGTCCTGCAGGTTTGCAGTTTCGAAGCTAACACCATCTAGTTTGAACTTGCGTCCCGGTTAGTCGGTGTGTACAAGGTCAATCATATGACCAAGAGTGTTACAATCGAGAACCGAGACTACATCGAGCGTCGATAATGACTAGAGGATGACGTACGCATTTCTTTTTGATTTAAGCATCCATGGACAAGTACCTGGCTAGGGTTGTGTTCTTCCTTTCTGATGATATCATGGCTTGGAGTTTGGACTGAATGAATTCTATTACATCTTTCATTTTTCATTTATTGACCAGGTGATTGTAGATTCGAAGTTTGCGTTCAAGACCTATTCACGTTGACAAAGTTCTGCTAAATCCGGAGCTTTGGGATGATCTTCGGATGTCTTCATTATATGTATCCTTAGCAGGAATTTATATCCCTGTTAATCATATGTCATGATCCACTCATCCTGCAAAGCATTTTTGACTTCCACCTGGCCCCGTATTGACATGTGCTTGATGCGGCTTAAAGTATGGAGTGGACATGGGGCTTTGTTGGGGCTGAATAGTGGAACTTACTAGCACTCGGGATCATTAATGCCCTGATCATACAAGTATATGCACGGTAGGAGTGGAGGAGCTGTATGGTGATGATTATTTTATTATTCCCTTTGTATTCGGTAGATCATACAGCATGCCATTTCTGACGTCGTCTGTAGGTAATATCCGACCTTGTGCTTCACGACAAGGACAATCACTCGAATCAAGCAAGTCGAATGAATAGCCCCGCAATCACAAGCAAATGCACCGAGGAATCTACCAGTCAGCATGCTCCATGCGTAACATAATCGCGCAGATGGATTCGCCTCTTATCTTGCTGTCTGCAAGTGCTCCGTGGTACCGAATCCTATTCTTGCGCCGGGAGCCTCGTTTCTTTGGAAATCCAGCCACCGGACAGCGATGATCGCTACGGGAGCCAATGGAGACGGATAGAGTCGAGTTGAAACGGCGAACGTGCCCTGTTTGTGTTCAGACGAAGTAGATCGCTGCTTTTCCAGGTCGCCAAGATCGCCTCTCAGATGACGTCAGCGCGGGAGAGGAGGAGGTTGGGGATTCGACGAAGAGTGGTTCGTCGATTGTGCCGCAGAGAGGGGTTGCTATAAGTAAAAGGGTTTTCTTTGTTTCGGTTTTTCTGGATTCTTCTCCCTTTTTGGTGGTTTGAGACTGGTCCTACATCTTTTCCAGTCTGCGATCGATCGATCGCATCGAGGATCCACTTGAATATTCGTCGAGGACTCGTTACGGTTCGATTTCAAAAGATATCGTCGAGTTCGCTGTAGACGGTCAGATCCAATGGTCAGTCTATATCGTTTATCCATGGCTCGTTCGGTGCAATCCGCGCGGCCCGACATAGAACCATGGCTCCATCTTGCGACATCGCTGACACATATCGCAGGCCCCTATCGACTCTCCCCTCGTTCCACGCGCACCTGGCGATGAATGTCCAAGCACTATCAGCGGCGGGGCCATTGCAGGAATTGTCATCGGTTCGATCGCCGGTACACTTCTTGTGCTTTGGCTGTGGCGCGTGTTCAACTTGCCCGGTGCATGGAGCGGCGGTCGCGAACCCGATGTTGGGTATCGACCTCCGGTGACTCGATCGCGCGGTCGACGGAAGAGAAGAAACAGTCGTGGATCGTATGTCGACTATGTCGAGAAGCCGACGAGTTCCCGACGGTACCGAGACGATGTGCGACGACCTGCCAAGGTTTATCTGACTTCGGATTAAGAGATGTGAATAATTGGTCATGGTATATGGGATATGGGAAGGGTTAAGTCATGGAATATGGGAAAGGCACAGCTCCGTGGTGAGTGATTGGCAATGGATTGCGGCGTTCTCCCAAGGTGTACAGTTTGGACCGGGATTTATGGCTAATGACGAGACGATTATCTCACTGGAATGAAATTTTATGATTGTGTTGATTTTTCTGCAATAATGCCGAGCAAAGCATAGGAGAGAAGGACTGCAAAAGCAATGGACTTGAATCGATTGCCCCTGAAGTTCACGCTCGATGTACAAACCATTCATTTAATCTCCGGGCGAGCCGAGCTCGAATCTGGAACAGATGAATTCCTTTGGAACTGGCACAAACCGATTGATATGCATAATGCAACCACCAGAGTGGCTTGCTTGGTGGCTGCATAACGCACAATCAACATCCAGACTAGCCATAGCGGGACAGATTATGAACCATTATTATCTCCTCAAGACAGCGGGGACTGGGAAAATTTCAGGGACGCTAAAACTCCACCGAGTCTCGGGAAGGAGTTGATTGGCAGCGGAAAAGCCCGCCGATAGGTCCAGAAGGAAAAAGTTCTGCAGTCTGAAAACCGAGGAAGAAAGGGGTAAAAAGAAGAAAATATCTGGAGCTGCTGTTATCGCGGTCTAGACTGACGCTATTTTAGCTTCTTGTTCCTCTGGTCGATCAGACCCGGTTCTACGATAACCAAGCTGGTTGCACACAGTCTCCTTTTATGCACGATCCCAGCAGAAAAGAAACAGCTGCTGCAGATGGCCGTGGAACTTTGGATGATCTTAAAGTCCTTGATCATCCAATGATCGTGGCGAAATCCAAAATGCACTTTGGGACGCAGCCAGACACAGTTTAGCGCCAGGCACGGGGCCGAGCAGCCCTAACTGGAACGGGGATGTGGATGCAGTTGACCAAGCCAGGATGGGCACTAGCTGCGACAAGACTAGAATCGGCCTGTTGTTCCCCTTACTGGGCAACAACACAGAAATAATCCTGGCCATGGTGCATCCACTGGTGGCGTTTCCCCCCATTTCTCCTTCTCTCAACCATCTTCTCCGGTCCTGTGCTGCTGCGGGTTAGTCCACCTTTCAATCGTTTGCGGTGCGTTGAGCACGTCCACTCTTTTCGTCTATATCGAGACTCGATCTCGTGTCCATTCTTTGTGGAATTATCCGGCAGCAGTAATCGACGTGGACCAGGAGAATCAACATCATGAAGAACGTCTTCCGTCTCGCCGCCGTGACGGTCCTGGCTGGCTCTGCCATTGCCCAAACTTTCACCGAATGTGATCCTACGAAAGAGGATTGTCCTCCCAATCCAGCCCTGGGTACAGAACACGAATGGTGGTTCAACGAGACGCTCAACGAGAACCTCTGGAACATGACCACGGGTGACTATGAAACCACGGATGAGGGAGCCACCTTCTCGTTCAGTAAAGAGGGCTCATCGACTCTACTACAGTCCAACTTTTTCATTTTCTTTGGAGTCGTCGAGAGCCATGTCAAGATGGCCAAGGGTAACGGCGTCATCAGCAGTGTGGTGTTAGAATCAAATGACCTCGACGAGATTGATTGGGAGTGGGTGGGGAACAATGTCAACGAGGTGCAGTCCAACTTCTTTGGCAAAGGCAACACCACCACCTACGATCGTGGAGGTGTCCATCCCGTCGCCAACGCGGATACGGAGTTTCACAATTACACCACCTACTGGGACTCGGACCGACTGGAATGGTGGATCGATGGTGAACTGCAGCGCACCGTCACATACGACGACCCCAAGGCTTTGTATGGCAAGAATTACCCGCAGACTCCAAGCCGCGTCAAGATCAGCAACTGGCCTGCGGGTCAGGAAGGAGGAGACCCATACACCATCCAATGGGCTGGAGGTCTCGTGAACTACGATGATGCCCCTTTCACCATGACTGTGCAGCGTGTCCGCGTCCAGGACTTCCACACCGGCAAGGAGTATTCCTATGGAGATCGGTCTGGTTCCTGGCAAAGCATCGAAGTGCTTGAGTGAGTATTCCTTCAATGTGCATTTTCTATACCCACCGCTGACTGTTTGATTAGGGGCAATTCGACTGCTCTGGAGGAAATCAACAAGCCGCCCCCGGAGACCCTGGCCGAAAAATGGGACAAGTTGGGCACCGGTGCCCAAGTTGGTATCTACGTGGGAGCATCCGCGGCCGGTGTCATTGCCATTGCGGCCTTTATTTTCTTCTGCCTGCGCCAGCGCAGAAAGGGCCGACTCGAACATGCCCTGGACGATACGCGATACAACGAACAGCGCAACGAGATGCAGGACTTCCAGAACGACTGGAAGCATAGCGAATGGAGACACAACGGATATCGCCAGGTTAGCTAGGGGAGCTGAAAGGTCCTTTGGCTTTTGTCACATTGTTACGAACCATTCGCCTATCGGCTCCTGTGCTTTTGGTCCGTCAGATGCCGCCATGACTCTTCACGGATGAGACCACAGATATGTCTTGCATTTGGCAAGCATCTCCAAGGCACAAGAGTCTTTAATGACCATATTCTTCCACTCGATTTTGTGATTACTCTGCCTCGC